>CAEFZY010062604.1:0-11607 GCA_903066815.1 Brachyrhaphis roseni
ACTAGATAGGCTAATAAGGAAAGCTGGCTCTGTTGTGGAGACGGAACTGGATTGCATCTCGTCAGTATCAGACAAAAGGACCCTGAACAGGCTACTCAACATCATGGACAACGACTGCCATCCACTCCACAGTCCCATCATGCAGCAGAAGAGCATGATCAGCCGGAGACTACGCTCCCTGACATGCTCAACAGACAGACTGAAGAAGTCATTTGTACCAAAGGCCATAGAACTATACAATGCTTCACTGAAGGGCAGGAGAGAGGAGGACTCCTCTGCATAGTCCATTAACCCTTTGCACATATTTATTACTGTTCACATGCACACATCTAACTGCTCTAGTATTTTTATCTATTGTTATCTATTCTTTATCTATATTTTTATCTATTATTCCTTGTCTGCTGTGTGTAATGTCTTATTGTGTCCAATGCTGCTGGGACCCTGAATTTCCCCCTGGGGATCAATAAAGTGCCTGCCTGCCTGCCCGCCCGCCCCCTCCTTCCTTCCTTCCTTCCTTCCTGGAGGGAATCCCAAACAGCGAGAGCCCACTTTAATACATAGTGCAGCAAATAGAGCGGCTGCTCTGCATTCGTTTATCCATCGTTTTTTCTTTTTGTTACATCTTTTATCGCTTAAAATGAGTCCACAAATGATCACTACTGATTCTACATCGTCATCCATGTTTGATTATTCTAAATTCACGTTTGGTATGTTGGGGGTTTTACCCGATTTTCTTCTGGAATCTGGAGTGGAATCGGTTCCACTCCAGATTCCACTCCCGAATCGGGAGTGGGCTTGGAATGTGGGAATCACCTACCGGGATAAATCCATTCTCCTGTCTCTTCTCACAGTAGGTGAGTAACTTCCCACTTTTACTCAAAAGAAAGAAGTAATACTTAATAATAATGTTACTCAAACGAAAGTAAAAAGTATGTTGCAGTAAATATACTTTCAAAGGCAATTCTTTTTTCATAGAAGTTACTACCCACCTCTACACATAAAAGTTCGAACAAATTTTAAGTAAAACAAAACAAAATTAAGTCTGTCATGGCTCAACTGACATAAACGCATTAATAAAATACTAACAATTGGGAAATGCTCACTCAACACTGTAATCCTCCTTAAACATAACATATCTAACATACAGAAAGCCCAAACAAACTTTTTAAATCAAGGAAATGTAGAAATATATATGTATTTTTAAATAAACGTTTTCTATTTCTGTTAACCTATTAGCATAATTGGTTATTTTTAATGGCCATTACATATTATACTGTCACATTTATCTTATAAAATGGACCGGGAATTGGGACTGATTCTGTGCCTCCAAGACATTTTAACAGTGTTCCTGGAGAAGATTCACATAACATAAGATTCACATAGTTGTAAGCTATGTAAACTTGTAAGATGTAAAAAATTGTTTGTTTTAGTCACATATTATCATGCTGAGCAGCAATCAACATGTCTCTAATTGGAGCATATAGCTTCTAACACATCAATATATCAATGAGCCAGATGTAAAAATATTTTCTCAATGTCTAAAACATTTCAAACACGCCATTTGAAGTCAAAAAAACTGAGGCTAGTTCACCCCTTATACCAAGTAAACTTACACAAACCTAACACCAAAACAATAAATGGTACCAGCACATATTTACATGCATGCAAATCATTAGAACTAACTAAGATCAATCAAAGTATAAATTTAACTTAAAACTCTTCAGAGTGTTTTCCCCCCTAACTGAAGGTGGTATGATCCAGGAGCTTTTCAACAGCACCTTGTCTCCCTTTTTTGCTCCATCCTGCTGAGGAGACTCACCCAGAAAGGTAAGTACTCAAACAATTAACAAACTCAAACCAAAATGTCACAATGTAGCTGAAATAAAGAATTGAAAGAAAACACATTCGGTCTGTAAATATATTCAACATAATATAATATCAGTCGTCATTTATCAGGGATGGAACCCCTGGTCTCCATCACACACTTAAACATACCTTTTTTATATCCTTAATCTTTCCTTTTCTGCCCCTGAAGACTAAGTCCTGACCTACCGTAGCCACCAGGGGGGCCCCAAAGAGCAATTTCTTCGTAGAAACGCAGTATGAGTTACAATTTACAAGTTCACCACAGGATGTCGCTGTCTGGGAGCATAAATTCAGTTGATATGTTGATGGTAGTTCGTCCTGTATTTTTACTGTCACTGGTCACCTTGTTAGATTCATCTCTTTCTTTTTAAACCATTCTGGACTGGTTTTTGTCTTCAAAACTGTCCTAAAGGTATAAATTCCAAAAGGTGTCTAATTTGGTTCAACTTGCCGCAAATTTGTCAGCTGCACATGAAAAAAAAAAAAAATCTCTTGTTCAAAGTCCCAGCTTGAGACGAATTGAGTTTTGTGACATGGTTGCCATTCTTGTGCAATAACAGATTTAGTTTGACCATGAAACAATGTCAAACAGCTGACAGTAGGTCAGAGGTCAAACACCAAGCATGAAATCAAAAAAATTGTCTGTGAACCTCAGATTGTCTTGAGGCAGAAATCTTGGGGAGGATCCAGAAACATTTCTGCTGCTCTAATGGTCCCAATTAGCTCAGGGACCTCCATCATTGGTCAACGGAAGAAGTTTGGAACCAGCAGGACTCGGGTCATCTGAACTGAGTGATCTGGAAAAAAGGGCCTTAATCAGGCAGGAGTCTACTGTGTGAGCTAGACACAGAGTGTGCTATGTACCAACTTGAAGTGGTGCATAAAGCTCACATCTTTAAACTGAAACTATCCACTGTGTGTCCCGATGTCAGCCTGCACTGTATGCAATAGAAATATGCTGAAGTGTCCCTCATCCACTTGTTTTGGTTTTGCTCAAGTCTGAACATGAGCAAAATGGCAGAGAGAGCAGTGAATCAAAAATAAACACCAACATCTATCTCTCATCTCTCTTCTGCCCATATGAGCCATTCTGCTCAGGAGGAGGAAAGCGTCTCCACCTTCTCGCGCTCAGTGGATGGCTGACATCACGTCTCGCTCAATACTGGAGAAAACCACATTGTCACTTCAACAGAAAGAGAATGAATTTGAGAAGGGTTGTGAACCTTTCCTCAAACTATTCCAGTGTCCTTGACATCATTTATTCTTCAGCAAGAATACAATAATAAAAAATGAATTTAAAAAAATAGGGGGGGATGAGCTCTTAGATTTTTTTTTTTTTGAACTTTTTATTTTCAATAACAATTTTATATCAACATATACACATGTCCACCCTTGTCACATCTCACATTTCACATCTTATTTACGCAGACCGTTTTAGACATTTCAACTACACCAAGTAAACAGGCTGTTTAATACCAGCTCTGCCAAAAGTTATCCAGGGATTATTGATGCAGGAAATCAGTCCAACATAGATACATTTCCTTCAAATAGATGTTAGCCCCATTAAAAAAAAAAACCCCTATATTCCTTAACAACATCCATGGATATATAAATCACAATAATTTCAGTGACAGGGACAACAGTAGACATAATGAAAATACAGACTAAAGTAATAAAGTCCACAATAATAATAATAATAATAATACAGAGCTCTTAGATTTATCACAAGTAGCAAAGCCCTCACACATCTTTGTATTGTTTATCAATGAACAGACAGACCTCATATTCAGATTTATGTGTTTTAGAAGCTCACTGACATTTAATCAGTTAGAAAATGATCAAAAAGTTCATTTATCTCAGTAAATGAATTCACCAACTAAATACAGATTATATATATTGATCACACACAATGATGATTTGAAGACAGATAGCCAGACTTTATATTTCCCACAGATGGAAATATATCTGTGGGAAATATATTTCCCACAGATATATGTGGGAAATATATATCCCACATATATATTTGTTTCTTTCCTTTAAAGGAAAGAAATTTTCCTTAAACATGGATTCACTTAAAAAAAACATGTTCAAAGACAAGTCAGACATAAAAAAAAAAACAGTGAATTAAATATAAGGAGGAACTGAAGAGAACCAAATAAAGGTAATATACACAAACTATTTTTATACAGAAAAATAATGAGGATTATTTTGGAAGACACATTTATCCTTTCACGCCTTTCAGGATCTCATCATAGCTGAACAGTAAACATGCTATCTCTTCAGTATAAGTTTTCTCTCCACACTCCACCAGACATGCAAACCAGCCATCTTCAATGTAAGCCAGGTCAGAATAACCATTGGGTCCCTTGTTAATGACCCAGGGTTTGCTCCATGCTCCACTACAGTTTCCATTTGAATTTACTGGGGATTTGCTCAGATAAATTCCCAAATCAAGTCTTTTCTTCTGCTTTGTTGGGTGAGAAAAAAGTAGCCACTTGGTGTTTGGTTCTCCAGACTGAGCTGGGAAGGAGATCACACTCCCATGAGAGCCTCCATCTAGTTCCTTAAGGGGTGTCAGAGGTGTTATTGAGTTGAAACCACTGTTATTAATCTCTGCTTGGACTCGATAGCCTCCCTGATTGCGAGCATTGCAGTAGATCAAGCTCTGTCCCTTGCTATCAAAAACCTCAGCCATCTGACATTCTAGTGATGTTTTATTTAGTATTTTATCATATTGCCATGTGCGACCTTTATCATCACTATAAATGTAGAATGAATGTGGAATTTTACTTTTCTTTATGTAAGCATAAGCTGGAACAATCATTCTGCCACTCTTAGTTTGAATGCCGTGGCCTGGTCCAACCGCAAACGTAGACCATTTGTCAGTAGGCAGCAGGTCGTTCAGATCAGTGAATTCACGCCACTTGTCGTCATTCTTCTTCTTTGTGATGTAGCGCAGGTGGACCTTGTTGTTCTTTGCGTTTTCCTCCCCCGTGACATGAATGAAGAAAAGGAACAGTGTTTGTGTGTTTTCTTCATACACTACGCAAGGGTTCATGGGACGATATTTAGACTTGTCTTCTTCTATTACTCCTATTACTTCTTCAGGCTTTGACCACTGAATAAGATAAATTAGACACAATTCACAGGAGATAAAGTGAAACGATACATACAGTATGCATCATATTTATGTGATGTCATGTTGTATTCTGTTCAAATAGATTAGTTGCATCTCATAATTATCTTCACCGTCTTCTTCCTAGTGGCGTCATCAGTGTTCACTGTTCCTGTCCTCATGACCAGCGCCACTGTGTCAGAATCTTTTATGGATATCCGCTTTTCTGAAAAGGCAAATAGTTTTTTTTCTTTTCCATTGTAGTAAAGAGCAGGAATCCTGAACACTAATGAGTGAAAGACAGTTTTTCTATTGCTTTGTTTGTCGCTTGTTGAATTGCTGCAGCCCATGGATGTTTCTCGAGAAGAAAATGACCTTCCAATAAAATAATAAAAAGTCTGTGTCTGTGTTGAAGAAACTGCAGTCTGGTTGCTGCTCGACTGGGCAATACTTATATCTGTAAGATTAGAGGGAGGAGCTAAGACAAGAAAGAAAGAAGAACTCGAACTGGACCGGATCATTCCATCCGTCCATCCATCCTTTCTCTTTACACCTTTATCCCTAATGGGGTCAGGAGGTGCTGGTGCTTATCTCTAGCTACGTTCCGGGCGAGAGGCAGGGTTCACCCTGGAGAGGTTGCCAGTCTGTTGCAGGGCAACCGGATTATTCCAAAACAAACAATAGAAAATGTAAAGTAGGGAAGGTAAGTTTATTTATATAGCACATTTTCAGCAACAAGCCAGTTTAAACTGCTTTGCATGAATTAGAAGCAAATAGTCAGGTAAAAGTACGCTCCGGAACTGAGCAATCTGGAGAAAGAGGCCTTAGTCAAAGATGTGACTAAGAACCCAAAGGTCACTCCTCAGAGCTCCAGTGTTCCTCTTTGGAGAGAGGAGAATCTTCCAGAAGGACAAGCATCTCTGCAGCAATCCACCAATCAGGAAAGCCACTGCCCATCCCATTCAAATAGAGGATGTATCTTGTTAAGTAGATTAGTTAACCCTATTGAGATGAAACACCATTACAATTAAGAAGATGAATAACAAAGTGCATTTTGTCGTTATTTTTATTCTAAAGGCCGAGACAGCGTTTTGAAGACTGAGAGCAAAGACCAAAGAGTACAAGCAAGCTTCTTGTAGACACACTTTCACTTCCTGTAGAGGTCAAAAACATATTCAGAGAGAAGTCATGATGCACCCTGTATGGGTTGCAAAATTCAAACTGCTTACAAAAACATTAAGTTCCTGTTTTGGAAATGAATCCACAGCACAAAAAATGTTCACGCCTTAAAGGTCAAGCTTAAAGTTCATGATTTAGTTTTCCATCCAATGCTCTTCAACTTTGAGCTATTAAACCATGGGCAGGAGCAGACTGAGAGAACCAAATGCCTATTATCTTTGCATAATAGGAAGAGAAAGAGGCATGTGAAGAATTACTGTGTCTTTTGTGACAAACATGGACATCGAGATGACCAATATTTAGAGCTCTGTGTGTTGCAGATAGCAGGTAAAATCAGATTCTCACTTCAACATAAAGAGGGTCAACTTGAGAAGGGTCGTTCAACCTTTCCTCCAATTATCCCAGTTTCTTTGGCCTTCAACAAGTATAGAATCATAAAAAATTAACAATAAATAAAAGCAGCAAGGTACAAAATAGTGAATGCAAGGTTGTAAGTCTAACTGGCTCAAGTGGACCATCATCAGTCTGTCTACAGGCCAATCTTGTGGTTGTCATGCAAAGTCACGTGACTCATTTGTACCTTTTGTCTCAAGGTAAAGTCCTAGTGGACGTAAAGTTAAGTCACCATACGAAGTCAAATTTCTCCAGTTAAACTTCTACTGCCATAATTTTAGTTTACATGTTTTATTTCGTATTATTCATATTTTTTGTGATTATGACTCTTATTTCGAAAAGTTTAAGTAGGAAGTGGATTGACTCCAGTATGTTCGCTTAGGCACCAGAAAGAAGATGCACGTGGTATGAAAGCATGACTTTAGCAAGTGACTGTAGAAAAGTAATTAAAGTTTAAAGAATTCATTTAATAACCTCGTTTCTACCTCGAAAGAAGGGTCAGCCAGCGAGGCATGTTTATATATATTTATATCATTGTTTTTATGTCATTATTGTACTCATGACACCATCTCACTTAAGTTTTTGTTGTATTTTAGTTCAATGGTGGTGTTGAACAAACATGGAGTTGTAACAAGAGCAACTTTAAAGATTTGCATTAAAGCTGACTTCACACCAGCAGTTCAACAGGTGGAAGTGATATAAACAATAATTTAAAAACAAGTTGAGAAACTGTCAGGCATTTTTTTTTTTTTATTTCCCCACCAGGGGGCTTTTTGCAGGCTCTAGTGTCCCTTATTTGATAGTAGGCTGACAGGAAGGGGGTAATGAGAGGGGGGAAGACATGCGGTAAATATCGTCAGGTCTGGGAGTTGAACCTGCGACGGCCGCATCGAGGACTCAAGGCCTCCAAATGCGGGTTGTGCTAACCCCTACGCCACCACAGCACGCCCCAAGCATTTTGTTTCGGAGAAGGTGAACTACACGTTGATTGATATTCAGTGTTAGTCTGGTCAGCTTGTTTTTTAAACAGTTTTGTTGAGACTGTCAGCCTTTATTGTACAGCACTTAAGACAGTAGAGAGACAGGGAAGAGAAACAGCAAAAGCCTTGAAACCGGGAACTGAAACCAAGGTCAACCGTGTCGAGGATTACAACCTCTGTCCATGGTGTGCAGATGCTTTTCCAGTTGCCACCCAGCAGCCCTCTGGCTAGCTCGTTTAAGAGTTCATGGAGTGCACAGATGTGAAGGAAACAGAAGTAACAAGCAATATGACGTTAGGTTTTTATACCATGGAATTTCATAAGACCAAAAGCCGAACGAACAGGGAGTCAAGCAGTTTTTACTGCTAGCAGTGACATTCCTGACACGCTCATGAAACCTGAACAGTGAAATATTTATTTCCTGTTTTACACGAGAACGTGCATGAGAAGCTCATGAAGGTGAAATGAAGGTTGCTTTAAATCTGGGCGACAGAGATGCAGACAGATACAAACTGACTTTTTGACCAAGAAAAACACAAAAACAAACTTATACAAGGGTTTTATTAACAAGTCAGAAGTCTATACACTGAAATGCAATGTAACTTAAATACACTATGAGTTAATACTGCAAATCATCGAATCATTCATATCAGTAATAATTCGAATCTAAAGCTAGAATGCAAAAGTGAATAACTGTGTTCGTTTTATGCTCAAAAACACATCAGTGCTGCAGTTTAACAGACTGAGTGAGAAGGAATTTGAAGAGGACAGTATGTCACGTTAACAGGATGGACCTTTACTTTGTAATGGCCTGCTGGACATCGTCATAGATGAAAAATGAGCAGGCTATCTGTTACAAGACAACATCCCTTCTTAACATTTCTTTTTGAAGTCACATTTACCCTGTGATGCCTTTCTGGATCTCATCATAGGTGAACAGTAAACATGCTATCTCTTCAGTATAAGTTTTCCCTCCACACTCCATCAGACATGCAAACCAGCCATCTTCAATGTAAGTCAGGTCAGAGTAACCACTGGGTCCCTTGTTAATGATCCAAGGATTGCCCCATGCACTTGGATTTGTTGGGGATTTGTTTAGATACACCCCTAAGTCCACTCTTTTGCATTTACTAGTTGGATGGGAGTAAAGCAGCCACAGAGTTCCCTGATTTGAACCGTCTTCCTCAAATTGAGCTGGGAAGGAGACCACACTCCCCTGACAGCCTGACTTTGTTTCCACAAGCTTAGACGTGACTTCTCTGATAACCTCCCCACAATCATCAAGGAACGCTTCGACCCGAAATTCTCCCTGGCTTCGAGCGTTGCAGTATAACCTCTTTGCTTGGTCATCCGACGTCTCAGCTATTTCACATTCAAGTGACGTTTTTTCCAGCATCTTTCCACATTTGAAGTTCTCCTCATTGTCACCATAAATAATGAGCGCATGGGGAGGAGGACAACACACTGTACAACACAAGGAATCAAAGCAAAAAAACAAACTAGCCAGCCAGCTACGGCAGCTTTTACAACAGCTAGTACAGGAAGGGTAAGCATAAGCTGGGATGATCAGTTTACCAGTCTCTGTTTGAATACCATGGCCCGGTCCGACACCAAATGTTGCCCAATTCTTTATTTCAGGAAGTGTCTTAGTCAGATCTATGGGGTCGCTCCAGGTTTTGCCACCATCCTTGGTTGTGATGTAGTACAGACGGATCTTGTTGATGCCCCAACATATCTGATGCCGTTCTGAAGTGGTTCCTTTAACCCCGATGAAAAACAGGTAAATTGTGTTTCTTTTCTTTGCGTAGATCGGGCACGGGTTCATAGGGCGGTGTCCACCAAGATCTTTCTTCTTCACAACTTCTTTAGAATCTGCCCACTTAAACAGGAACAATTAAAGTAAACATCAACATTTAACATTTTGATTGAACTGATGTTTTTTTTGTTTTTTTTTCAACAGTGATGCAAAAAACACGGATCACTAAAAAATTTAAGAATAAATGTTGTTATTTACCTCAACTTCCAAAGAGTTGCTGGCTTTAGTCAGGTTTCCTGTCCTCATGACAAGAGCCACGCTGCTGAAATCTTTTTCACATTTCCGTTTCTCTGCAAAGGCCAACAGAGTTTTTCTCTCATGATCAAATATGAGACCAGGGATCCTGAAGATCTTTTCCTTGGAGAGAAAAACAGTTGTTTTCTCTTTCTGGGTTTCCGTTGGAGTTGAATTGCTGCAGCCCATGGCTTAAAGTCTCAAGTGAAACGTATTACAAAGAAAGTGAATCTGGTTCCTCCTGTCGAGTGTTCGCCTCCTTTATAATCATCGACAGCAGAGTCTGAGGTGGGATGAAACTTCCTATGTTATTCTTCTCTTCAAAATAATAATAATCTCTAAGAAGATGTCCTTCAATTATCTGCAGCTGTCAACTGTTCTTATCAGCTGTTGATCTTGGCAACCTGCAGGGAGTTTACGAGTTTAATCTTTATCCAGATCACGGACGACTAAAACCCACACAGATTTTTTCTGTCATTATCTCCACATGTATATCAATGCAGCAATTTGCAGTAATGTGGTTGCCTCTCTGCAAAGCACACAATAATTGTTTTCAGCTATATTTCTTCTTTTGTTTTTTTGTTTTTTAAAGAATTTGTGTAATAGCCCTATCCACAGTTATTACACAAGAAATAAATGAGACATTAAAAGGAGAAAATGCAGGATGGGTCTTGAAGTTAGGATTTGACCATGGTTCTACTTTTAGTCCGTGTGGCAGATAGATTACTTTTAAGGCTACACTTACATCTTGGTTTTTTGATCAAATTTTACTTTTGATAAAACTTACTGTTAGACTAGTTATCCTGAGCTTTTTCTGTAGCTATGCTTGGGCAACTGGAGAACAAACTGACCACATTGTCTGACTTCTTCTTCTACTACTCTTCAACGCCTCAGAATCATTTAGCCATCTGAACCTTGAGGTGAGAAACCTGAGGCACGTCTTTCTTCATACTGCTTTTTACCTCCACCAGTCCAAACGGAGGTGGTTCTGATGGGTCATCCACCCTGCCAGTTGGAGTATGCATACGTTGACCAAGTCTGGGCACAGAACATGTACGGAAAACTACACAGCGTCGAAGGAAGAGAAGGGAAGTCAGGAGCCATGTGGCGCAGAATGATGCTACCGTAGGACTTCTCAGGTGGGCACAGGTAAGATATCAGTGAGCCCTGTGGCACAGGCCCAAATTTGGATGGTACCAGCTGCAAATCTGAGAGACCAAGGTCAAGAGCAATAAGTGGTTGGAACTACAGCTGATGTAGTTTTTCTCCCGACGCCAGGATGTCGGTTCCTAGAAGTGCTTCTTCAAACACATCAGTGACATAATCACAATAAATTTTGACGGCATTGGATTGATAACACAAAAGTTGATTGGGTTATCGGTCAATCAGGTGTATTAGTTTAGCACATTTCAACAACAAGAGAGTTCAAAGTGCTTTGCATCAGAAAAACACAAAAATCAACAAGTGAAACATTACATTTTTCCAAGTGCAGTTACTTACACATCAAAATGTTGGTTAGTGTTTGTACTTTACAGCACAAAAGCAACTCTAAATTACGGAAGAGGATTAGGGCCACTGAAAAAAAAAAAAAAAGGCAGTTTTTTTTTTTTTTTCAGTAGCTCAGGAACAAAAATCTCAGAGGGAAAAAAATTTTTTCCTAAAAAAAAATTTTTTTTCAGACGAAATTTTTTTTCTAAAAAAAAAAAAAAAAAAAAAAATTTGTCTGAAAATTCTTTTTTTTTTTTTTCTCTGAGAAATTTTTTTTTCCAGAGAAAAAAAAAATTCTCAGAAATCAGAGGGAAAAAGTCAGAATTGTGGCTGACGGGCGCCAGCAAGCAACCAGCTTCACAACCAGAGACGCGAGTTGTGGCGGACAGCGGACATTCTGGAGAAAATGTCTGATTTAAGTGACTTTCTACGTGCCAGAGGAGTCCCCGAAGCCTCCATTGCACTAATGGAAGAACAAAAGGTGAGTAAATCTAATGATAGTTTGGTGTCTAAAGCCGAACGGTTACGGCTAGTTG
>CAEFZY010062606.1:0-20139 GCA_903066815.1 Brachyrhaphis roseni
AGATGATTAAGGGATTCCTCTGGATATTCACAAAAGGCACAGCATGTTGAATCAAATTTAGATCTTTTGTGCAAAAATTCAGCCAGTGGGTAAAAATTGTGAGAGATTTTGAAATGAATCTCTTTAATCTTAGGTGAAACCGGCCATTTTACATACTTGGAGAACAGCTTCTCAATTATAGACAAATTTGTTGTTACCAAGATATTATTGTTGTATTTATTAAATAATTTAGATTTGAAGGCAGTCACGAGCAAACCATTATTGCACTTTCTATCAGTCACATTATATTCTCCAATCTTCAATTTGGGTAAAGATAACGTAACACTTGAATATCTTAAGGTGTTTTGTATGAGATGGATCAAAGCTACAGGAATAGCTTTGAATACTTCTAGATATTCAGTACAAGTACAGTTC
Source organism: Brachyrhaphis roseni (assembly GCA_903066815.1). Classification (NCBI taxonomy): domain Eukaryota; kingdom Metazoa; phylum Chordata; class Actinopteri; order Cyprinodontiformes; family Poeciliidae; genus Brachyrhaphis; species Brachyrhaphis roseni. Next base: position 415 of record CAEFZY010062606.1, read on the forward strand.
AGATTAAACGTGTTGGTAAAATCTCTATAATTTTACAAAACACCATTGTTATCCATTTAAACCTTTCAGATTAATCACAAGTGATAACACTGATAACTTTTCAGCAATTACATATTTATTGTTGGGCTGTTGTTTTTTTGTTTTTTTCAGAAATTAGTATGCAGAGATACCAGGAGCTGCAGAGGATGATGTTGTTGATTCTGCATTTAAGTTTGTTTGATGTAGATTATGTGTCTTCCTAGATAATATTTTGTCTGTTTATTTTTAAATTGATGTAAATGTCATGTGTTCACTCACAGAGCAACATTTCCGTATTAGTACATTAACATATCTACTGCATTCTATTCTTTTTGGACATGATAGAGATACTTGTCAAGTTTTGAACTTGAGAATATGGGAAATAGTTATCCGTCCACTGCTGCTCCGATGGCTCAAAAAAAAAGGTTTGAAGTCAATTCAGAACTGTTTTTCTGCCTCAGATCGGTTTCGGCCAATAGTGATCCTCAGATATTGGTATCGGAAGTCATAAATGTGGATCGGTGCATCCATGATCTAAAGCAACACATATTTCAAAGACATGGCCTCGCCTCATTTTCCACAAACTCCATTGATTTCCTCACGTGTAGACCCAGGTAACGTTTGTATTGATACGTCAGCATAGATACCAAGACAAAAGACAGTAACAGTGAAAAAAATTTAGCTATTTTGCTAATGTTGAAAAACACAATTTCAGAATTGCAGTGTTTCCATTAAATAAGAAACACAATTAAAATCACGTGAATACGTTTGTTCAGGTGATAAGTGGTTAAAAAACATACCTTGCCATCATCCTACAACTACTTCGTGTTGTCTTCTTCTTTCTTTATGGTGCAGGTGTTGATCATGTGAGAGGTCTTCAAAACAAACAAATTTTGAAATGGCCAAAAAAACCACCTCATCCCAGTGCTAAATTGTTTTTAGCAAAAAACAAGTTTTCTTTCTTATAAGTTACATTAAGTGAATTTATTTCCAAAATTTCAAATTGCGCAATTATATGATCAATGGAAATGCAGCCGGTGTGCAAGAACATGGATGTGGTTCCAGCATAAGATAATGAATTTGCGATGTTGTGTAGAATGCAACATGTGTTCACATTGTGTCAGACCACATAGCAGAGGGAACTTTTCTTTAAACAATTAGCTTTGGCGGTGGAGGTGAGTCACATAGAAGAGATAACAGAACGTCAAAGTCTGAAGCACAAACCAGCACAGTTCACACGGTTCACCACTGACAAGAATCCATTTCAGTGAAGCAGCAGAACCTCCGACACCAGAATTGCTGTTTTTTCTCCGCTGGGAAGCCGCGCACACCTCTGCTCTGCCGTTGCCTTTTTACCAAAGTCTACAAAGACCCTGAAAGCCTTTTAACAAGTGAAAAAATAGTCTAAAGTCGTTGTGTGTGTGTGTGGTTTTTTTTTTTAAGTTGAATGTGGGAGCAAACTCAGTCGGTCGGTGCCATGCGTCTTGTTCAGACGGAGCAAAGGAGCGTGGGTGACACCACTCTCTGTCACACTGTTTCACTCTTACTCACTCTGTGTCAATACCCCCCCAAAAAAAAAACCTTCCTCCCACCACCCACTTTCCTCCATCTATTTCTCAGTCTCTGACTAAACCAGAGAGTGATGACTTGGTTGACAGCCCCCCAAAAAAGGCCCGATTTGAAGTTGAAATGCAGAGTGCTTGTCAGGGGTGGCAGAGAAGGGGGCGAAGGGGGAGGGAGGTCTTTGTGAGCATTTGTTCATGTACGCGCTTGTAAAGGCATGATGCATGCTAAAAGTGACATGTGGTGGGCCGAGGGGAGGGGAATGGAAGAGATTTTAAAACGCTGTGACTGACGGCTTGATTGTCATTCTGCTTTAAACCACAGGCGCTATGAAAAGCATCTATAATCCAAACTTTCTGTTCTGGAGAACTGAAGTCCTCATTTCTAAAGTTTTATTTAATTTTGTTACGTTAAGAAAATATCAAATATTAAATCCGTAACCAAGTGCAGACATAAACAGATATGGTGAAATTAGGAATAGGAATGATTTCTCTCCCCCTTTTTTTAATGAATGTGATTTGGTGTTCAATACCAGCGTAAAAACTAAACACTGTGCTTCCACTGACCATACAATTGGACAATTTGAGATATCAAAAATAAATTTGCTTAATGGAAACACACCAATTATGAAAAAATCTTGATTTTTGATCAAATATTTTGGAGCTAGGATGATGTGGTTTTTGGGCCTTTCAAAATAGATGTTTCAAAAGTCAAACATTTTTGACTTTTCAGATAATTGTTTTTTCTAGAGATTTTTGGCATAAATTTGCTCCCCCTTTTTCCAATTGCCCTATTATGCCGTCATGAGTAAGACATTGTTACACATCTAATCAATACTACTTATTTCTCATACAACATGTAAAAGCAGTCAGCAAAGTGAATAATGTGCTGCTGCAGCTCAAGTCACAAAGTGGGAAAGAACAGTGCTGAGGGGGATTAAAAGCCTTGAAAAGGGCACTCATCCATCCAACCAGCAATCCATCCTTCCATGCAACATGCCAGCCAAAGAGTCCTTGAAGCCGCTCGCCAGCTCATCATCCCTCCATCCGTTCTGGCCCGAGCTCCAAAAAGTAATTGGACTGTTCATGTAAGTGTCCCGATCACAGAAGCAGACAAACACGGTCCGTCCCTCTGCCATTTGCTCTTCGTCTTTGTCTCTTTTGTCTTTTATCACTGCTTTGCATTTCTCTCTCTGTCTCTGCCACTCCGGCAGAGCCAGCAGTCGGGATCTGTGGTACAGTCTTGGACGGAAACATTACCCCTTGTTCCAATGGAAAAATGTGTTAGTGTTCTTCCCAACAGCATTTTTTTTTTTGTGTGTGTATGTCTTTTTGAGATTTGAATGCGTTGAAGAAACAGATGTAATATCACAGAAAACATCTGTCTCGACGGATAAACGCAGAGCTGTACACTTGGATGGATTTAATGCCTACTTGAGCCTGACTTTGAGTGTGGCCTGATGTGTGTGTGAAAGACTGTTTCATCAGCTTTTATTGCTCCATAAACACGCCTCTGGATGGTGGATGAAGGACTGTGGTAATATTGTTCATTTGTGGTGATATGATCCATGAAAGTGTAGGACTACTGTAATGCAGATAAAAATTTATGGTGGACACCGTACGTACATCAGTATTCAATTATTCTCTGAGTACAATGTAATTGTAGAAGAGCACAGTGACCCAAGAGCATAAAGCTTCCAATTAGTTTGTTGCTCTTGAAAAGCACAAAAGAAAGAAATGGGACATCTTTAACTAGAAGCACTTACACTAAATTATTGGTCTTGCAGACTGAATAATCACAGCTAAAAATCCAGCTTATGAGACAAAACTATTGTATGATATAAACACATTGCATGTTTATTATCTACATCCAGAAGATTCACACATTCGCCCAATGCTGTAGGACAAAAAGATGGTTCTTTTACTTGCCGTCCATAGCCCCGTTGCCATGGTATAATTCTGTTAACAAAATTAAAGCTGGAAATATGTGTTGTTAAGGGAAAAATAATGCAGAAAAACAGCTGAATAAAAAGTCAAAACTACTCATACTCTTCTTTTTTCTCTCTCTCTGTCGGCGAGAAAAAAACCTGTTGTACACTACCTGTTGAAGTGTACAACAGGTGTGTGTACACTTCACACACACCTGTCACTATAGCAACTCACTGACAACAGTTCCAATGGTGTATCAGGATTCAACGCCAAAAAGCATGCAAACATTTCCTGCACAAAGAACGGCACATTCAGTTTTAAGTCTTCAACCAAAAATCTGAATTCCACAGCACTTCTACAAAGTCAAGTTAGCAAAACTGACCTAGTGTCCTGTCCGTCGCTATTTCTTTTAAAATAAAACTTTTTCCTGATGTGTTAAATGTGATCGTGCTGCAGTTGTCATAATGTTGACCATTAGTACCAAAGCACTGCGTCTCTTTTTCTTTTTTTATATTGAACATCCGCTTAAGATTTAGAACGTCATCTTGATAAATTAACAAATTTAACCATTGGTCAAGTTAATCAGTTACCCTGCTTTTGCAGGTTCACCCCTTCTTGCTGTCCTACATATTAAGTCATTTTCAAGAGTAAAGTACACATACAGTATTTGTGTCTCTTGATTTCTTGCTGAAAAGTTACTTGTAAGTTAGACTTATCTGATTTTGTTAAGGTAAGAAAATGAAAGCATTTATTAGACTGTCATTGACTTAAAACAAGCTCCCAGGTCTTGATGAAAAATTTATTTTAAGTTGGGTTTGTTTTATTTCAAGTATAACTAAAATTACTTGGTAAGATTTTGTGTTTTTGCAGTTTACCGACTTAGTCATTCATCTTTTGTCTGCTTGTTGTAGTTTTACTGAGGTGAATGACGGAAATTAAAAGTAAACATGTTTTTGAGGTTCACCAAATATGGACTGAGAAATTAGAAAATTTAAACCCTCAAAAGCTGGGAATTTTGAAAAACAAAATATATCAGAACCTTGCATAGAATATGAAAAAAACGATCTCAGTGATGAGCAGATGGTATGAACAATCATGTACATTTCTAGTTGAATCAGACAATCACATCATCCTGCAAGACTCAAGAAAACTGTGCAAGCTACTTATTAAATGTATCCAGCTCTCTTTGTGTAATATACAATGAAACCTGTTTCCTATCATTTTGTTTCTCTTTTTGCAAGAATCCATTAAAAGCCATGTGTGCCAAGGAAATATATAGCATTAACTGCCAAGACGGAGCAGGAGTGAAGGAAATTAAATAACAGGACACCGCGGTTCTAGCTATTCAGGATCTTGCTTTAATGCCCTTAAATGTGTGAAAGTCTAAGCCTCCTGGTAGGCGATCCATTAGAGTACATCATGTGAAAACACCGAGAACATTTTGCACTGTTACCGCTGTGAGCTGCAATCTATCAACATAAAGCATTATCTCCTCACACGGCTGCTTCTGACGCCTAGCTTACTGTACCGGCCAACCAGACAGGAGTCTTTGAGGTTTTGTTGTTTTTTTTTTCACAAAGAGGACACAAATAATCAACGGTCCCCTTGCTGATGTGTGCCAGTCTACCCACGAGACACACTTGAGTGGTGACATTCATTTTTCAGCATGTACGAAGTCCTATCTGTGCGATGTTTTTGACCTGAGTGAAGTTCAAATCACACAAAATGGGTGTGTCAAACGTTCGTTTTAGCCTCCATCATTCTAAAAATGCTGATAAAAATGTCTCCAGAGGACGTCAGAGGTCAACCAGCCCCTCAAAAATCAAAGAACGTTCAGTAATATCTTCAAAATAAGAGCCGTATAATTGGAATTTTTTACTGTGCAAACCAGCACAAATGTAGCAAGGTTGATTGACCCCAATTTTGTTTCATTTTGTAAATTTAAACAATTTACTATATGAAATTGTTGAATTTACAAATTAAACAATTCGTAATTTAAACATTGTATTTAATTTACATTGTCATCAAAGTCTGACCTTTGATGACCTGTGGAGCAAACCAGCACAAACGTAACAGAGTTGATGAACAGAGGGGGTCTAGTTGACCGTTTCACATTTAAACTGTCATTAATATCTTCAAAACAAAAGGAGCACAAACAAAAATTTGATCAGCACAAACATAGCAGGGTCGGTTGACACTACTTTTGTTTATCTCATAAAAAGGGGGCTGGTTGACCTCTGATGACCTCTTCGCTAATATCTTTAAAACAATAGGGGAACAAACAGACATTTTTGTTGTAGCAAAGCTATTTGGGGAAACTTCACTCAGGTAAAGTTTTGTCCAACGCAGAGTGAAACGTTGCCATTGGCTGTTTAAGCAAATGTTTTACTGGATTTTGCATTGTAGTCTACTACTAAAAGAAAGTTGAAGTGGCATGCAGGCAGACATCTGCACTATACAATATGGTCCAGTACTGTACATGAAGCAGTTATTTGAAACATCTGGCAGCACAGAAGGCTAAAATAAAAACAATTTCACTCAACATATAGTCTGCACCAAAATAGAGCTGCAAAGACAATGGGAAGTTGAAAAAATTCTGTTATTTCTAGTAGCACTGCTAGGAAAGACAATAAAGATAAAAACATAAAATAGCAGAGACTAAAGGCGCTCCCATATTTCTTTTCATTGATGAAGTCGAGTGATGAAAAATGTGTCGTCTCATTCGCAGGGAGGCGTTCTCCTCCCGTCCTGACAACAGGCCTGGGTCCAACTATTTGTTGGACCTGATTAGTCAGAAGTTAGTGGGTGTGTTTTGTGCAGAACTCACTCAGAAAGCAATGCTGAAATATTGCTTCAACTAGTCTGTTTCCATTTTACCAGTACTTTCATTTGTTTTGGTATAAACAACATGAAATACCTTACTAATATTTTCTGTATCGTAAATTGGTTCATAACTGTTTATTCATTGTCTGCAGCAGTAGCACAGCTAATGCTTTTATTTTGAAAAGAATTAGAACAGCATATTGTCGTAAATCGACTGTCGCAAATTGATTGTCACAAGCTGTACAGCAGTGGCGCTAACACCGGTGTGCAGACAGCAGTTGTGCCCCACGGTTACAAACAGGAAAAGGATAGATACGGTGTAATTCAATGTTATAAATGGTTGCTTAGCAACTGGTTGATGAGGGAATGTGGTTGGTATTTGTATTTTGTTGTGTAAATGTATATCTAGCCATATTTCACAGCATGGGTTGCTATTAATTATAGCAGTTACTTTTTTTCTCAGTAGATGTTCATGTTCTTTGGTAAGTTAGTCTTGCCTAGTCAGCAATATAAAGGTTTACAAGCTTCAATACCATATGCTATGTAACGTTACGGACGTAGGACTACTAGGACTATTGAAAAAATCAAACAAAAGAATTCAGACTTTTTTCTGTCAACTTTGCCAAATGGTTAAAAACCCCTGGATGGAAGTTGAACAGTCATTGTCTGTGAAGGAAGGTGTTGTGCTCTGTTTGTTTGATGGATGCAGGCACAGAGGGGGGGAACCTGGAGGTGATGTGTGCTGGAGGTGGAGGGGCGACCCCGTGTGTTTAAGGCGTGTGAAAATACGAACGTCCCACAATCACATCGACTGTTGCCATAAATCTCCACTTTCAGAAACAGAGAAATATCAATAGCAATTGTACTTCAAATCAATAAGGTTGGTGATTAAACCTTGAAACTGAGCTTAGGGAATCAATGACATCAGTTTAAGGGTTTGTTGCAGCATATTTCAGTTGTGAGGTGCATAACAACAGGCATATGTTCTATGTGTTTATGCATGTATTGGAACCCGTGGAGGAAGTCATGATTGAGAGCAAATATGATGGCAGCTACCATTCAAGGAAAACAGATCTAGAAGATACAGAGGGAGCTTTAGAATAGAATAGAATGAAACATTGTACAATCACATTTGGGTACAATTCTCCAGAAAAAAACAAAGTCTGGCTTAATAAAAGACTAAATAATTACTTATATTTCACCTATTCCTTGATTAAAAAAATAAAAACAAAATTTAAAAAATTAACTGAAAAAATAGACAAGGTCCCATAAATAGGCTAATGTGTCGATCTGCTTACACAGAAGGAACAGGGAGGCCAGGTTTAATGATGAATTACTGATATGCTCTATGTCTGTCTCATAGCTGGAAGGTGGATGAAATAGCTCTGCTGTAAATGATATGTCACCACTGTCCAATACTGAGAGGAAAACCGCTTTTTTTTTCACTCTTTGCCCCTAAAATAGTCAGTGAGTCAACTGTGTGAAATGTCAACAAGTTTAGGCAGTATTATAGCATCTCACGGAAAAAAATAGCAAAGCTACACTATCAAAACCCCTGTTTTGTTGTGAAAACCAAACCAATTTTTGGTGCATTTTGTTGGTAGTAATTTGGACCAATCTAGTCCTCAGCTGCTGTAACAGGACAGGAGTGGTGGTTTTCTCAACCTTGTAAAAGAATGCTATGAAATCTGATGAAACCCAACTTTAAGGGGCACAGTTCTGAAACTTTTGTCCAACACCGTACACAAAAACAAAAAATATAAAGGTGGGAGAATCATACTTCGACCTTTGACCTTAAAGGTCAAAGGTGGATAAAACAATGCCCCATCAAGGTTTCTAGTAGAGGACTTTCATTTTTTCAACACTCCTGTCAAAATCAATAAAACAATGCCTGGACAGAAAGAAAATTCATGTTGTGCAATGGCAAAGTCCAGGTTTATAAGGAAGCCGTTTGTGTGACCTGAAGTAAGAAAAGAAAGTCAAGATGTCCAAAAAACTCCTACCAATGGACACTGAAGGATAAAGTTGTCACAATCCCTGAATGTTTCAGTTTGGCTTTTGATCTGCTTTTATACAGTAAATATATAGTTTATTCATATCAGCTTGCATCTTGTCTGATGACTGAATCCCTTTGTATTTTGTTTCTTACTGTTGTTTTCACACCTGCTAGTCCAGTAAAATGTTCAAGTAGGGACCAAAGTTGCTAAATTTGTTACATTTTTAGCTGCTGTGGTTTGCTTTCACACTGCACGGTCAACATATCACTGTAATTGGAAAAAAAAACTGTTCTCCTCCTCGCCTGTGGTGGCGCTGCACCACGAACCACTGAAGGGAACAACAAGAAAACCTCTGAAGAAGACAATGATCACAACTTCCTTCTGTGCAAAAATGCAAACAAAAATGGAAGGACGTTAGATTTTAGCAGTTGTAGGATTTCTTTTCTGTCTTTGGTAAAAGACCACATCTCACATTAGTGATGGACTGACACGTTTGTTTTTGTTGTATTTACCCAGAATGCCCAGTGCTTTTGGAGCAGGTTCCAGTCTGCTAGCATCCACATATGCATTCAAACTGCACCAGAGTTCATTTCCACCAAACTGAGACCGAGATTTGTAGGCAGACCAGAGTTCCCATCAGAGTTCCATTACAACTCTGATGGGAAAGTCCAGTTGATTTCCAAACAAACTGGACTTTCTAAGCAAATGAACTGGAGTTCAATTAAACCAAACAGGTCAGATGTAAATGCACCCAGAGTTTATTCTTTCATTTTGTTTCTTTTGTTGCATTTCTTTAGGTTACTGTTAGTCTTCTCTTAAGCTTCGCTCATGTTAGTAGTCTGCTTCCCACTTCTATTGTATTCATGCTCGACAGTGATCTTCACTCATGCCTTTCGCCTCATCATCCTCGTCATGATGATGGATCATGTGTTTCACCTGATCTGTCACTCATATAAGATCTGGATTTTTCACTATTTAGCGCCAGATTCTCTGTTTTCATGCCGTTTCATGAATCTGTTTTTCTCTTCCAGATTTTTGTCTTGCTATGAAATCTTCAGTTATATCTCAGCTGAGCGACTGCGGCTCAGTCTCTTCTCCACAAAACATGACCAATGTTGAATTAAAAGCTGAACACCTATGCCACTATATTGTTGTAGTTTTTCTCTTTTTTTTCCACATTTGTTTTTCAGTTGAACTGTCAGGAGATATAGATCTGACGTTAAAACGTGAAAACAGATTTGAACAGATTAATCTTAATTGAATTCATTTTCTTTAATGTCATAAAAACGTCTGAAGTCTACAGAAGTGTTCCATGTTTTCACCATTTGTGAATGATGTTGGCTCTTTCTGTGGTTTCCAAAACCTCAGAAATTTATTCATAACTGATTTTTTGAAGCATTGATTTGTCTGCTTCAAATAATCAGACGTATTTTATTTAAGGCATTTCATGACGTAACAGGTCCTATAGTAAAACACAAGCAATCATAACTGAGGTCTCCGCTAGCAGAACAGAAACAAACTATAAGGAGGCATTGTACCAAGACATAATCTAAGGCAATGTAAAAAGGCAGGTAGCTTAAAATGTAGAAAGACATTCAGAAACACAAGTTGTTCTTTCTGCCTATCTTCCTACTCTCTAGAGTGGATAATCAAGTAGACTTGAACACAGGTGTGTACATGTCTGAGAACATCTTTGTAAAACTGGAGAGGCCACAGTGAGATAAGCAGGTCTATGATTGCAAGTTAAACTCGAGAGAAAATGCGTAAATTTCGAGAAGCCAGGAGAGAGGAAGAGATAAGAAAAGCAAAGTATAAGGTGATGGTGGAGGAGAGGACACAGGAAGGGTACCCAAAGGAAGAAAGCGACGAAGAATTGAGAAGACAAGAAAGAAGACGAGTGAATGTGCCAGGATGGGATGAAACTGAGAAATGGGGAGGCATATCAGACAGGGGAAGAGCGGAGAACCTTGTTTTTCCCTGATAAGCACGTATCAAAGCTGTCTTGGCTGTCAGATCAAAGACTTGGCGTCACAGCAGAGTCAACCTCTCTGAGCATCATATGTCCAGTGGAGCCTTTGGGATTGGCAATCAGTGATGGGGACAAGCTAAACTGGCTTGGCTGGAAGGAAATGAAGTGTAACGGAGAGTTCATCTAGACGCTCTGGGATTCCCATTATACAGGAGGATGACTCAAGAACTTAAAAGCGATGTTGATTTAGCATAACACGGTTTTAAGTAAATGAAACCTTACAGTTCTGTCCAATGTGAAAACCCCCACTTTACCCTCTCACATAGTTAGCTTAAACCATTGAATTTTTCGTTTTCTTTCATGGAAACTGCATATAAAGTATCATTTCTATTCATTTTCTTCTATATGCTTGTGTAAGGATTCATTTTTTTGTGTATTTTTCTAATTCATTTAGTTCTTGTGTCGTCTCGTCTGCCCCTGATTGCTCCTAGCTGTCTCGTGTTTCCTGATTACCCCTGTGTATTTAATCCCACCTCTGTCTGTGCTCCCTGTCGGATCCTAGTCGTTTGTCAAAAGTTGTGGTTTTGTCGTGTTCCAGTCTTGTGTTGCCAGAGCTATCAATTTCTGAGAGCCTTGCCTCATTGCTCACCTGTGCTGCCTGGACTTCTGTTCTTTTCACGAGTCATCATCAAAACCATTATTTCACTACAACTTGGGTCCACCATGTCCATTCTCACCACAACCACCTTCAATTCATGACAGAAGAAGGATCTGACCAGAAAGTAATGGTGAGATTTGTGGAAGAAGGACAAAAGAAAAAGAAATATCTTCAAAATGGACCCAGCAGACTCTGTAGGTCTTCAAAAGACCATGTGGCTCAACCTTGCTCTGCCCAGAGACAGTTTGAGGTGGCCACAAATTGTCTCGTTGCCCTGCGGAACTGGTCTCCTCGTCTCCCCTGGATGGATTAATGGAGCTGACGAAGGAGGCAGATTGGCACAGCTGGGCAGCTCTGGCAGTGATTATCGGGGACCCACTGCCACCCAAACCAGATATCTTGGTCTTCCGCTCCTTCTCCACAGCTCCAGTCACCCCTCCATCCTCAGGACCAGCTACTGCTTAACCCCGTCAAGCAGGCAAAGAAATTCACCGGCATCTCTCAGTGCTCCGTCCGAGCTTCTGAGTGCTCCGTTGGCAGGTAGCCTCACCGAGCCACCAGCTAGCCTCCAAGAGCCCGAGCACGTACCTGTGCAGCCTGCTGGTGCTCCGGGTCCACCTGTTGGTGCTCCGCAGCTTCCTAGTGGTTCCAGCCGCCCTCTGCCGCCTCTTTGTGGGTTCTTTGTATTTTTTTTGTCTACAACAGTAAAATGACTTTGGGTGGTTCATCTTATTTCCCTTCGTTTATTATAGACTGCTGCTCTGAGCAGTTTTGCAGTTAGTCTATGTTCGAATCTGGGTTACATTGTTAATCAATACCTCAATTTTAGTAGAATTTAAAGCCAAGACCTTAAAAAAGATTATGTTACTTCGATACTGCTGAGTACTAGCTGTTCATTTGAAACAGTTCAATTTCATGCACATGGTGAAATCTGACTTAATTTCATACGTTCATTTCTCTTACAGAAGACAATTAGTATCAGCATATGTAAATAACATAGCCTCTCTGTAATCCCCTGAAGTAATGAAAAACGGGCTACATGTCAGAAACTGGAGCAAGAACTTTAATTGTCTTTTCTTCTCTTAAAGTAACTTTTATGAATGAATTTTAACATTTTTGCCAACATTCACATTCCCCTGTGTGTGATATTGCCCCAACACACAGATGTTCTGTTGATAAAGATGACTTAGTTTCAACGTAAACATTGACAATGTTCTTAAGAAATTAGCATTTATTTTCTTATTTTGCCAGTAGAATATATATATTCTACTGTGGCTCAACCTTGAAACATATAATATTTTTGTAATAGTTGCCTCATGTATAACTGGCATTAATTTTTGTTCTGTCCATCAATTAGTTAAGGAACTACTCAGCCTCCAAAGGTCTGCCTGCAACATTCAAATTTTCCCAATAACTGCATGAAACCTATTTTAGTAATAAAAGTGATTTTACCATCTGACTCTGATGAGAAGATGTCCTAAGGGCTGGTGCTGGTGTGTAGCAGAAAAGAGAAATGATGTAAGAAGAATCAAAATAAAACCAAAATGGAGATTGCCCTATTGTCTTAAAATTGTTGTGTGACCTTTAGCAAATTATCAAGAAAAAGAAATACAAATGACAATATTCTATTTTCACTGAAGCTTATATGCATAAGACCAAAAGTTCAACAAGCCGAGGAAGTTCAATGAGCCTTGTTCAGCTTTAATCTGTGACTCTCAAATGTGACATTTTTAAATTAAAGTAAAATTATAATGATGAAAATGATAGAGATCAGAACAAGAAACTGCAGTCAGGCATGAGGAGAAACACACTGCAGTTCTTTGATTTAGGCAGAATCGCAGTCACCTCAGTGGTAATGATGGTTCTCATCATTCTATATATGATTAGGACTCCTTGAGCAACTGTCAACAATGGTAATATGATGAATAACGTGTGACATTTATATTTTACACCACAACAGATTACTGTGTGGAAGACTCCCATAACATTATGTAGGCACTTTCTCCCCTGTTGGTTTTGACTTTTCTCCCTTACAAGAAAATGAATAGTTACTAATAGTGAAGTAGAGGTAATGATTGAATGTTACTGAATTCAACAAATATCAGACCTCCCCTTCATAACATGACTAAGTACTTGGTGATGACTCCTCCGTTGGAACACACAGCTTTAAGACGTTTGTTGTTTTTGGTCACCAGGGTTTGGATTCAACTCAGGAGGGTTTCCAGACTGCAGTCTGGCTGTGTTACTCAATGACTTCAGTGTGATTCTTCAACAGCCACTCCTTCGCTGGCTTTCAAGTATGCTTTGGGTCATTGTAATTCTGGAATGTCTGTGACCCATTTTCAGTGTTCTGCTTGAGAGAAGTAGTTTCCTGTCTGAGATGAAGGTCTGTGGCCTCGTCCATTGACCCCTTCATGTTTAGAAATGTACTACCTAATCAGAAAAACAGACCCAGAACAAAATATTTATGTTCCAAAAACTTTTTTGCAACACTTTTATAAGGCGAAACTTAAATTATGTCTTTTAGGATGTCTGCAATTCATCATGCAACATATAAACGTCACATGAGCAAATTGTGACTATTACTGACACATATTTCATCCAAAGCCCTGTTCACTCAAATATCACCTGGAAAATCCTAATGATGCTGAAAAATGTTCCTGAATGGAGAGTGTTTTTAGCATCAGTTTTCTAACATAAAAGCCCCTTTATATTGAATGTAATGACTACCCTTTTTCTTTGGAGATAATGTTGGATATGCTGCCAAGTTTGCAAAATATGAGCATTAAAGCCATACAGAAGATTGGGTCATCATTTCTCCACAGTGATGTGAGTCACCACAGTGGCTCCCTAACACTGTTCGGAAAAACAGCCACTCACAAATAGCTAAAATCTGTTATTACTTGGGACTTCTTCTAAAAATGTGATTTACTGCCAATTTTAATCATTTAAACACCAATATAACTTAATACGTGTAACCGGATCCATTCTGCGTTGGGCTGGTTTAGTGAAGTGATCAGGCCGTGACACGGCTTATCTTTTAAAAGATGGTTTCCAGTTTTATTCTGACAAGAACCATATAGAAAAGAACTGTGTTACAGGCTGCCCGCTCCAAGTCCTACATAAACAAAAGTACATAACAGAAATTAACTTAATAAATCTATAAATAAACTGCATATATTTAGATGAGAAATAAATAGTACATACCTCTCCCGCAGGACAAAATGACAAAAGGGGCGGGTCTACGGGGCACAAACAATTTAAAGACAATACCACAGAAGAAGAAATAAAAAGGAGGGGCTTGCACTCTTAAAGTAACACAGTTAAAACAATGACAGATCTTCGGTCAGGTAAGAAACAATACAAATAACCAAACAAAAAAGACATTTTGTGTAATTATAACAAAAGAGACATACAACCAGGTAACGTACGCATTAATTCACACAGTGAAAATCCTTCTTAGAACTACAGCAGAAGCTAATATCTGTAATTTTTCTTGTCTCTGCTCTACAGCCTTCTGGACTGTCCACTTTTCCAATATCCAGGGTGTCTGCAGATTTGTAATCTCATGTATACTGTGTAGTTGTTGTTGTTGTTTTTTTCTCAGGAGTTTTCTGTCAGGCAAAAGTTTGAATCATCTTCATTTTGTACTGTGATGGGATGCAGTTGAGGCCAGCACTAACTAGCTGCTAACATACCCTTGTTAGCTTTTGTCAAGCAAGCAAATTTATCACCAGTTGGCTGGACGATGTTCGTCTTTGCCATTGGCTCACTTCTGTTGCCAACCTATACAACACCACATGCTTTCTGTTGAAAAGGGCTCAACACTGTGGGGATTAAGGCTATATGCTCTGTGAGAAGCACATCGCTGGTGTCAGGAGACACAAGCAAACCTTAGAATTTTTTTAAGTTCTAGTCTAGTCTCAAACATAATTTTAGCAGGTATCCATAAACTTTTGTCCCTCAGTAGTAAGACCTCACATTACAGTAGAGTCTAAACAAACAGACAAACATAAGAAGATCTTTCCTACTAACAAAAGTACAATGGATTATTATGGAGGGCCACACAAAAAAATGATTAAAAAATAAAATTACAAGAATCAAGTCATAATACAGAATTAGGAGAATGAACTCGCACAAGAATAGTCATAAAATTGTAAGAATGGCCCCAATATGTCGTCATGCAAAATGAACAAACTGAAAGCTTTGAAAAGGTGACAAAAATGAACTTATTTGAATCTTGAAGGAATCTTCTCCAGCTGTTTAGTCCACTGCTGCAGCACATTTCCAAGTAAGAAGTCTTTTCTTCTCCTGTTGGATGAACCTCCATTTGAATTATTATTCTGTATTGCTCATGGTGTAAAAAAGTTGTTTCACACTCCAGATTGTGTATACCATAATAAAGTGCATGATGTTATGATTCTGCGAAAATCTTGTGCTTCAGGGGGTGAATACATTTGTTTAGGTTAACATTTGTTTACCCTCCAGAGGGTTACGTAGAGACAGAAATAAAATAGGGACGACAGAATGTGGGGGGGAAAAAACAGCAAACTGTCAGTCACATGTGACTGTGGCCTAGAAAACAAATACGATAATAAGTTAACAATGAAAAGAGCTACAGAAAAAAAAGAAGCTGTAGAAAAGGCAGTACCTTGGAAAACAGAACATGACTGTGTAAGACTGAATGATAAAGTATAACAGCATCAGAAATGAAATGCTGATTGCCTCTGGACCTCTTTGAATATTAATCCAAATGCACAATGAAAAGATCTCATCACAATTACACTTTGGCCGGTGAATCATTATGAAACAGAATGGATTTTTGCATTTAGATTGAGGTTTGAGGTTTATTTCTCTACTGAGATTTATTCTGGTATTGGTTCCGATGCCTGCAGAGCTGGTGAGGGTGATTTCAGCTGTGCAGAACATTTACCTTGCAAAAGTATCTACACCCCAAAAAGTGCTTCCCATTCTGCATTCTAGCATCTTTATATGTCAAGATTTCTTTGTAAAATAGCTTAAAGGTGTCCAATAGTGTTTACATAGTGTCTTTGTGCACATTTGATCTGATACTGCCAAGAGTTTCTTGGATATTCGCCCTTTGTACGTAATGCCCTCGGTGTATTCATGTGTTTGCAGCAAACACTTTTTACAAGGTGAGATGAGTAACGTTCATATACTTTTTATGTAAGTATGTTTTGAAAAATGCAATCAAATATTTCATTATGGAGAAGGTACATGTCTAACCACAAGTAATTATGGAAAAAATGTCCCACCATTATAGCCTAGCATGTACGGAAAAAAACTGGTTAGCATCTAGTTTTTTTTTTGTTTCTTTCTTTTTACGTTTTTAAGTTTGTTGAAGCATAAGGGGAAACACTGTATGACATAGTGGTATAAATCATTTGAAATGAGTTCATACAAAGTCAGCAATTTGATCAACACCTCAGAAGGGAGGCTGGAGTGTCGGTTTCTAAGCTAGCCAATTACAAATTGTGTCTATGAGCCCCTGCCAGGTGTGTTACGTTGACAGACATTAGCTTGACTTGAAAAAGAAATCATACCTGACCTGGCAAAAACAACTTAGGAAAACAATCAGAATCAGGATTCCTTTTAATGTCATTGTGAACAAATAAAGCATCACAAAACTTTTTATCGCTTTCTTTCAGCAATGGCTTTCCTCCTGCCAGTTTTTCAGGAAGGTCAAAATTTGTCAAGTGCACAACAAAATGACTGTCCTGTCCACAGGTTCTCCTACTTGAGTTGTGAACCTCTGAAGCTCCTACAGTTACCATAAGCCTGTATGTCCCTGTGACCCTATCTATCTGTTAAAGGGTGTGTGTGTGTCGTCTCTTGGTAATTGCACATGGTGAACTAAACAGTGCTTTGTGGGACGTTCAAAGCTCAGAATAATGTTTTGTGCGAAGCATTGCTTTGAATTTCTCCATAACGTTCTTCTTCTGTGTTCCGCTGTTTCTCAGTCTTCATATTCCTGTTCCCTGATGTTCATTGGCAAACCTCTTTACAAAACAGTTGAATTTATACTGAAATTAAATTCTACAATAGTGGATTCTTCTGAAGGCAACCAATTGCTGTGGGCTTAATTTGTATAAAACACAGTTAGGTTTGTGGTTGTAATGTGATGGAATATTTAAAGTTTAAAGTCTCTGCATTACCTTTGCAAGGGTCTCCAACCTAAAAGCTACATTGTTGTGCATCTTTCAGTCTTGCTGCAAGAGATCTGAATCTTTATACAATAACACTGATGCTTCTTACGTAGCCATGCCAAGAAAAAGGGAACACGAGCCAGAGGGCAACAGTAAATGTGTCTGTTTCTGTGTGTGTGTGCAGGAATGATGGTGTGTTTAAAAAAAACAGGCGAATAGCCAGACTTTATGTACATGAGTAAGCCAAGTGGTTTAAAGAGAGGGCACGTTGGGGCCACGTCCATAAATGAGTAAAATGAAAAGGTATAAGAAATTAACACAAGACAATGCGGCTCTGTCTAAACGCGTGTGAGTCTGTTTAAGAGCGATATGCGAAAACCTGTGTGTAAACGGTGAAAATGGGCGAACATAAACAACGCAACGCAGTGTGTGTCTCCGTGTGTAAATCATCAGTCTGTGGGTAGTGAAAGTCTCTTTATTCATTCTGTGACCCACATATGCTCCCCAGAAAGGCCTCATCAAAAGCCTTATTGTCCTCCTCCTCTCCTTCTCTTCACCTCTGTTTTCCTGTCCCTCCATCCTCCCGCCCTCTTTCGCTCATTCCCTCTCCCCGGCTCTCTTGGGGTCTTTTTATAAGCTAGTCTTGACAGTCTCAGACAAACCTCTCCCTCACCCTCCGTGCCTCCCGCTGCCCCCTTTTGCTTTCTCGGCTTCCTGAACTCTGCGGTAAAGTGAAACCCTCAGTTGAAGGCTAGCACAAGTAGCGCACACACACACACACACACGTGTGCAGCGACAGAATAGTGAGAAGTTGACAGCTGCGGTCACTCAGCGTAGAGACCCTACTCCATCTTCCCAACAGCCAGCAGCCAAGAGGTTCCCGTAAGCAGTCTGGATGTGAAGGAGTCCAATTTCAGCAGTTCAGAAATCCATGGATTTTCTATCTGCTTTTGCAACAATAAAATGTTAACTGGTGACATTTTAAAAGAAATTGTGGTACAGTTTTTTAACTCAAGACATCAACATGCCTAAAAGCAAAGCTCCATTTCTATCCCAATAGGGTATCTATCCATCCATTCATCTTCTTCCGCTTATCCGGGGTCGGGTTGCGGGGGTAGCAACTTCTGATGGGAGGCCCAGACTTCCTTCTGCTGAGCCACTTCTTCCAGGGGAACCCCAAGGCGTTCTCAGGCCAGCCGAGAGACAGCGTGTCCTGGGCCTTCCTCCTCCCGGTGGGACGTGCCCGGAACCCCTCACCAGGGAGGCGTCCAGGAGGCATCCTGACCAGATGCCCGAGCCTCAACTGGCTCCCCTCGACGTGAAGGAGCAGCAGCTCTACTCTGAGTCCCTCCTGGATGACCGAGCTTCAGTGACAAAGGACAGCCCTGGCGGAGTCCAACTCTCACCGGACAATCTGAAAGACGTTTAGGTTTCTGGGTTCAGTAGGTGTATGAAATGCCATCTGACGGTATGGGATTGTCTTGGTTTCTAGTTTTCTCTAATGGAAGTCAGCTGTGGTGTTTTTCCTGCAAGGAGTGCCGTCGGAATGCCGCCCCCCCTCCGGGAGGCAGGCCAGTGCAAACAAAATGACAGAATGAGTTGAGCAGAGGTGGAAAAAGAAAGGAAGGGGAAGAAACTACATTGAGGATCAATTCCAACAAAAACACAGCAGACCTGAGATGGAGGGGGGAAAAGGTCACTCTGAGGACTTTTTTCACCTTTCTTCATATAAATGGCATTTTCATCTTTATCCCGACACTTTTGTTATAATGTTGCCAACTTACACAAAACAAATACAGTAACAAAGTTGACACATTTAGATTTCTGGATATAAAATATTTCTGTGTCGTATTTTGGATTTGAATGTAAAAAAAACTAGAAATTGAAACCAAGAAACAGCCTCTAAAAGTGGTGATTTGGATTAACAACCTAATTTATTGTTGTCAAATGATCTTGAAGCACAAGATGATAATAAAATGCTACAATACGTTTCATCTGAGTGAATCTCTCTCACAAAGTATTTTTCAATTGCCCGTCTCAGTGTTTGTTTGTTTCTTTTTAAAATGAGACATTTTCTAAAAGCCTTTAATTCAACTTTTGTTTCGACACAAAAGTTGCTAAAGTTGAATTTAAGGCTTTTAAAAAGTGGTGTCAGACAGACGAGACGCCCTATTAATTTAAATGTAAAGTTGACTAAAACGTGTTGTTTCTGCTTTACTCAAGGAGCAGCTGGTGGCTCATCCAGACAGATAGGGAGCGATGGAAATGTAAAACCAGTCTCTGTTTGGCAGCGTTAAGTTTAAAAGGCACCAGAATATATTGCTGGGAAAATATCTTTTTGACTTTCTCTAATATTCCAGTCACATTTGGAATGACAATGTTTTTCTGCCTGTTTGTTAGACTTTCACTCAGTTGAAATGCTGGATTCCTTGATGTAAGCCCAGTTGGGGTATCCACAGGACCAAAGTATGTTCCTGAGGCGTTTGTGTTCCTTGACCTTCACTTCCCTCCTTCCATCCATCCATCCATCCATCCATCCATCCATCCATCCATCCATCCATCCATCGTCTTCCGCTTATCCGGGGTCGGGTCGCGGGGGTAG
>CAEFZY010062611.1:0-20717 GCA_903066815.1 Brachyrhaphis roseni
ACCAGAGGAGCTCCCTCAGTGACAGGTTCCTCTCACTGGGTTGTTCAACTGAGAGGATCAAAAACTCATTTGTCCCATTAGGCTTTATAATGCTGCTATTAGTGGGAGGGGGAGGGAGGGGGACGGGGTAATTAGTATTTTCTTATACCTTTTTATGGATATTTTCCTGTTGTATGACCTGAAAAGCTGTGTGGATGTGAATTAATGTGTGAGCAACTGACAACCTCAATTTCCCTATGGGATTAATAAAGTTTAACCTAACCTAACCTAAACAACCAACGTTCATTAATGAATGCTACATTTAAGCAAATTACTAAAACGAGCATTTGTGTGTTTGTACGTGGGTATGTTTGGCGAAGTTAGAATCACTAAGGATGTTGCCATCAGTCTTTTTCCCTATTATATGTAAAACATCAGGAAGAAAGTGCTTGTTGATGTGAAAAAGAGTGTATATCACATTTCTGGTAATTGATCATTGACATACCTGTTTTTTGAATTATGATGCTTATTGCTTAATAAAACTGGTAGATTGGCCCATTAGTCATGACTGATACCAGATTGGACCAACTGCAGCAGCTCAGGACCACGCCCCCTCCCTCAATGGCCACAACTGGCCTCAAGGTTGGGAACTGAACCTAACATGGCCTACACCAGCAACGCCCCACCAACTGAATCACTAACAGCCTATAATTTATAGGCCATTCTAGACCATGTAAAGTGTGTGCAAAAATGTAACTATAACTTTAAAAACAATGTATTTATGCCACAATTTATGCCTTATTGTTTGTCTTGATATAGTAGCAACACATCTAAATAACAACAGAGAACTAAGAATACACACTCTGACTCAGCGGGGTAATTAGAAATAAATGGGAGACGGAAACTGTTTAGAGATCCAGGGAAGTTTCTGGAAGCAAGCAGTAAAGGGCCAGTGGAGAGGAAACAACAGCAGGAGACTCCTCTGAGCCGCTGCTACTGTCACCTGGAAGGCATTTAATGGCCTTACTTTATTTACTCATGCATATTTGTTTAACTAACAGAGCTGAAAACAAAATATCTGAAGAGATTAATGAAGGAATATGCAGCCAAAGATGATATCTCAGCTTTTACTCCTAAACTACAGGATCCTTCAATTCCCATCATTTCCCAAAGTATTTGGCAAAATTGTGTTATGCTTGATAAATGATGGCACTTTACCTGAGAGTTTTGTTGTAAATTGTATTGAGATTTGAGTGTTCGCCGAGGCAATCTATGAAACAGTTTTTTGAAGAGCCTGGGAGTAGAAAACCCATTGATTCCTGCGTACAATGCTGGTTATTTAGTGAAGCAATTTTTGGAATGGAACACATAATACTGGTGACTTCAGCGCTGATGTGCTAGATCTAAACAGAAACATAAGAATAGATAATAATGTGAAAATATGACTGTGTGTAGATTAGTGTAAATAATTGCTTGAATCATAGAGAATTCCTAAGAGTTCGTGTGAAATAAAAGTCATAGTTGGGTTCACTGAAAGTGTTTTACGTTTATTGTGCTCAAGGCCCAAAATAACTACACCTTGTGCTGCAATCTGAATGTTATAGAAATAGACTAACGCTTGTATTTTTTATTTCTTTTCATTTTTTAATCAGGTTATTTTTTTTAGCTATGTTTCTTCATGTGTTAAATTGGTAAACTTTTGCAAAAGACCTATTTTCTAGTCTTCTATAAAATGTTTTCCTGTGAACTGATGGATTTACATCAGAATGTTGCCACATCATAAGAGGTGAAAATACATGTGTTTTTCCTTGAGATCTACAACAACTGCTTTTGTCTAGATCTGTTCAAAATGTCAATTTAGAAGCAAAGTGTCTGATCAAAAACACATTTTGTTCCTGCTGGCGGTCTAAAGTATGTTCTAAAGTTTGTTCCTGCTGGGGGTCTAAAGTATGACGTTGCTAAAATGTCACCTGTTTTTTGTAGAATGGGATAAATGCATGCCTAAAATGGTGATGGGGAAAACAGCTCATCAGGAGAGAGGCATTTTGGAAACAGTGAAAGATTTCTGATATGTTGTGAACTGAGAAGTTTATCAGAAAATCAAAGTGAAACGGAGGGTCACAGGGGCTGTGACCCTGGGTGCCTAACTGCAGCGGTCATTGGAGTGAACCCTGAACATGTCACAGTCACGGTCACAACATGCTAATTGAACTTAGAAAGTCTAAAGTACACAACCTTCCTGCCGAAAGGCAACAGAGCTAACTGCTCCCTCATCCAAAAAATTCTTGAGAAAAAATACTTGAATGAGTTTTTATTAACCGTCTATTATGACTCCTCTCACTTTACCACTGATTCCTCTTCTTATTTATTGATTGATTCTTTGTGCCATTTCCTTGGACAGAAGTACAAGCTCCCATTGAGTTGATTCGATAGACTCTGATAGAAGTCAAGAGTCCATAAAGAAGGTTTTGATTAACAGAGTCAAAGTGAGGACTGACCTTTGAAGACTTGGATGCACTCCACTGAGTTTGTTTTCTTTATTTTTAAATAAAGCCCTCTAAGTAAATTCCTGTTTTCCTCCAAACATCTTAAACATATCCTAAGTGTCTGTAATTTTTAAAGCATTAACATTCCAATTCTGAAAGTAATCCAAAGCATGGAAGCTCCAGATTAGTGAAAGCCTGTGCACAAAAACTAGTCTCAGAGACCTTTGGGAGTCCAAACCTCTACTGTTGAGATATGTGACTAACTCTCAGCCTGAGGTGGAAGAACTGGCTGGGTACAAATACAAGCTGATCAATAAAGGAGCTTTTTTCTGTTTGGTTGTTGCAGCTCTGGTGATAAAAGATGACAGAATAAGATTATATCCAAATCTGGGCTTCATCATCTTATCTAAGAGGTATTAGAACTCTTAGGCTGCGGAGAAGCTTTAGGTTTCTGTGAGACTTATGAACTCTTTATCTTTATTCAGGTTAGACAATAATTTGAAAGTTAATTTCTTTGTCATAAAACTTTCTCTTTTACAGAGTAGTATTGATCCCAAATAAATCCAAATCTTGAAGAATACACAAAAAAGTAAGTCGTTATGGCTTTGACTGAAAAAGATGAAAATGTATGTAAGCCTCCAAGAGTGATTGAGCTCTATACCAGCTACATGCGTGTGTGTGTGAGAGTGTGTACCTGCATTCGTGCACTCTCCACAGGTCCACGCAGGTAAACGGGGCTTTACAGTGGTACTTTTTGCAGGAGTCTGATGAACATCCGACAGAGAGCCCTTGCACGCTGATCTGGGAAACCCCGTCCCGTGGCTGGCTGTCCAGTGGCATGTAACGGCCGTTGAGGCGTAGATCCCTGATGCAGCCTGCAGAAGGAGGAATCAAAGCGGAGCTTCAGTGGAACAGGGAATTCATCTACCCAGACATCAAATTAAATAGAGTTTAGCTTGAAAGTCCATGTTACTGATAGATTAAAGGACTGGTTTATTTTTTCATTCACCAAAAAGGTTCTGCAGAGTGCCAACATGTTTTACGTCAGTTGCTGAATAATGAAAGGGGGAAAAACACTAAGAGGATTAAAGTCAATGATTTCCATGCATATGGGATATAACATTATGTGTTCCATAATGCTTTGTTATCTACACTAATTAAAAGTTCTTCTGGTGCAGTCATCTGATAAACTTATTAAAGTGGAGTGTGACCGCTGGCTGTTAGATACTGGAAATATCTGTTTGGAGCAAACCTCTTGACCCCTGCTCACCTATAGCAAAAGTCTGCCAGCAACGCCGTATCTATTAGAGCCATAGTAGAGGAACCTTCACTCCAAACAGCAATTAAAATAAACAAATCCATTGTGATCAGGCTACCAGTCAGTGATTGAACGCAGCAGGAGCTGAAGCTGTACCAGGTACAGAAGGAATAAAGTGTTTGATGCTTGATATGCACTTCTGTGAACTTTTGAGCTGACCTCCAGCTGAACCCAAAACTAAACTAACCCACAGCTCGTCAGTTCAGAGTCACACTTCCTAGCCAACTTGGAATTGTCTACTTGTTTGCTGCGGTGAACTAAGCTATATTAGCAGTGCTGCAGCTTGGATCTCATAGCTGACATTTATTAACCATCTTATTGGTGTTGGAGTGTTTCGTTGTGGTTTGGTTTCAGAGACTGCTGAGTACCAGCGGTGGCTACTTTCTTGTTGCAGAAGGATATATCCATTCTGAAGCTAGCTACAGATCTGATAGGCCGACTTGTGACTGAGCAACCGGTGCTGGCAAATGAGAAAGAGATTTCTCTTTGGAGGGGCTAGTGACTAGCATGCTTAGGCTGATTACTCACTGAATTTGTTTTCTTATCTGTTGGCAATTAGCATGGATAAGCTAGTGTTAGCATTGAATTTGTTAGCGTTAACATTGGCCAGGCTAGCTACTAGCATTCACCCTTGACTCATACTTTTATCTTTAAGGGAAACTTTTATCAAGTTTCTGTAAGAATATCCTGTATAATATTGCACAATATCTGTACAATATTCTTACAGATATTGTATGATTCACACAATATCTGTAAGAATCATAAATTTGATTTATTGACATGTGAGTTTATTGAAAGCCAACATGACACCAAGTATAAACATACTTTAGTATGCCGAGCTGAAGTTGGCTTCTGACTGAGGTTTCAAATTCAGCAGATAGCTAAAGGGCGATTCCACCTATTTTTTTTCTCCTCCTAATCAGAAGAAGTAGTTAATCTAATGTATGACCAACCTAAGCATGTTAGCCACTAGCTTCTCCAAAGCTAACGCAAGGCAGTAGCCTCCTTCTCATTTTGTCTTTTTGTTGTAATAATATTTATTCCATTAAACTATAAATAAAAACATCATGGAAATTAGTAATGATGTTACTCACTGTTAGGAACTCAATGTCTCAGAAACCAACCAGAAACAGCCTTTAGAGGACTTATGTGTTTTAATATCAATTTAAATATCCCACTATTCCATATACCTTCATTCAGACAATGAGAATAAATAAATGGTATACAGATGCACAAGAGCTGTAAAAATAACTATATGACACATAATACAACAACTAAAACATGTAGGAAAAAACAGCAGAGTAAAATAAAATAAAGTGGATGATATTCATTACACTAAGTCAAAGGAAAGAGAGTAAAAGCATATTTTTAATTAGACTTCACAACAGTGAGTGAAAGTGTCTGTCTATTGTGCAATTACAAAGCATCCCACTGTTTTGGAGCTGCGGTGCTTTATCACCCCTGAGTCTGCATCACATCTTTGGAACATATAAAAACATCTGGTGCACTAACCTGAACAAGTAAGATTGTACATATGGGTGCAACAATTTAGATGAATAAAAAAAGCACAGATATTAAAATATTTAAAACAAATAAAAGCACCTTGGAAAATAAATTAGAAACAAACCGGAAGGAGGCAGAGGAGATGAGTTAGAATTTGTGATAAGTGCACGAAATATTTGGCACCAGTTGGAAGTGAGAAATGGAAGACTGACTGACTCCAAAAAGAAGCGGGTTACAGTAATCCAGAAATAAAGTTCAAAAAGCATGAATTATTGTTCAGCATTTCATTTCCACACAACAGACTTTCTTCCAAAACAAGTTCAACAGAAAAAAAAAAAAAAAAGATTTCACCCATCAAATTTAGATGAGAGAGCCATTCCAAAGTCATCCAGCCAAATTTGTGTCATGTGACATCAGGAAGAAAGCGTTGATATATGGGTTCTTTCTGGTTTCATTAAGCCTAAGCAGCATGACTTCAGTGTTTTTTCTCATTAATATTCAGTAAATGAAGAGCCCTTCGTCTGAGGTCAACAAGGCAATCAAGCAGAGGCTAGACAGAGGATCCAGCCATGCACTTCATTGTAAATAAACCTGGCTGTAATATGCTTAAAACATGAAAGGAAATTTTATGCTTCTGAAAATAACTCCATCCTGGAAGGAGGAGAAAAAAAAAAGAGGCCCATAAATGGATCTTTGTGGTACTCCACACGGACAGAGATAAACTCACTGATGCTGACAAGAAAACTACAACCACTGCAGAGAGTCTGCTGTCAACCAGACCTTTCCAGGCTAAAGATCAGCAAGTTATAATCTACTTTAGCTATGTTTCCATCCAATTGTTATGTAAATTTTGAGAGAACTTTTAAAATAAAGTTTTTCCATCTACTGGATCAGAGGGAATCAACCAGGCTATGCAAACCATGACTTCATCAGATGTTGACACTTATATACGACTATAATAAACAAGATGCAGATGCGGCAAAGTCGCAAATGTCTATGAAAACTGGAGGGAGTCCCCTCCAAGCTGGAGGTTTGTACTTAGAAATTTCTCAGAGCTTCGTGCCTCTTGTGAGACACAGAGCCAACAGTAGATGGGAGCGTTCCACCACTCCCATCCCAGCCCAGAGTGCCTCTCTCTGGCCACTGCAGGCTGACAGTCCTCCCCTCCCTGCAGGAGGTATGGAATGGGAAAGTTCTCTACATCAGAACTTATTCAGTAAACGTGTTTCCAACTCACCTTTAGTTCATTAATTCTTTTTAGGAAAAACCAAGAATCGCGTTAAGTGAGCGGAAAAAAATGTTTACGAAACTGAAGACAGCTATTCAAATTTTGCCATTTCCATCAAACTCTTCTAATGTAAAACTTCAAAATGCACATAAAGAAACACGGCTACTTTCCTGAACTCACAATCATAAGCATGCTTGCAAAAGTAAACATTATAAATGTCAGACCTGCAAGTGGGAAGTAGAGATAAAAACAGATTTTCTTATTTTCTTCCAGGATTTTAAGTTATAACCATCAAAACAAGAAATAAATGTTTTAAATATTTCACTCTGTAATATCTGTAATATATAATATACAAGAGTTTCATTTCTGAAATAAGTGACAAAAAATATTGAACTTTTAAAAAATTTTTGAGATGTACTTAAAATGTCATTTTCAGTTTGAACTTGTGTTATGAGCCACGCTGTCCAGTTGTGTGGTAAACATGTTACACCGACAAGATTAGACCAGCACAGACTGAAACAACCCCCGGCTTATATTTGTTTAATATGCATAATGAGGACAGTATTATCTATTTTAAATCGTTCAACATGTGTTTTATTTATTGCACAGAAGCTCCACGGCGTGTTATTAGGTATAAATCAGTGTGTCTGAGGACATATTTCCAGTATTTCTGTTAATCTCCTATCTGCCAACTTATTGTATTTAGTAAACATTTCTTTCTCTAGCTGCCACATTTTAGAGAACGATATTCACAAAAGTAAATCCAAACAAATGTGCATATACAGTCCCTCATTCCCTGCCACAATCTATCAGTCTTGCCTCTGTTGAAAAGAAACGCTTTAAAAAGCCATTTAATAAACTCATGCATTGTCTTTTATTGCCTGAGGCGCAGCTGTCTAAATGTCTTACTGTCTTACTCCGGGGAGCTCTCAGGCTCTCTTTCACTCTGTGCCTGCATCTTTTATTTCTGACCTTTTTCTTTTATCAATTATCAAACAGTAACACTTTTTCCAAACCAAAAAATTGTTTTCCTTAGACTCATAAGTACTGAAAGAGCGGGCAACTTCTTTTCTTGCCTTTTGTGTGTGTTTGTGTGTGTTTTATAGGTTTTTAAATATCTTCACACCTTACGCTTTTTATTTAACCTTGATTTAACCAGGTGAGTTAAGAACAAATTTGTATTTACAGTAACGACCTGGCGCATGCAGATTACCTTTCATGTCGTTTAACTGTTTAAGACATTTTGCATGACCCGATTTAATGTACTAATATTTGTCAAGCCATCTGGGAATGGATGTCAAAGCTGCACTGCAGGTGTGTGACAGGAGCCGCCCAACCTCTGCTAGGATGGTGAAATAAGAAAAGAAGTCTTGATATTTTACTTAAATAAAAAACAGACATAAATCTGAACTACTTTCACATCTGTAAAGAGATGAGGAGATTTGCAGAGGATGCACAGGAAT
This sequence comes from Brachyrhaphis roseni, assembly GCA_903066815.1. Lineage (NCBI taxonomy): Eukaryota > Metazoa > Chordata > Actinopteri > Cyprinodontiformes > Poeciliidae > Brachyrhaphis > Brachyrhaphis roseni. The sequence goes on from CAEFZY010062611.1 coordinate 7,978, forward strand.
TAGAATAACGAAAGAGCACGAAGGGTCATTCTCCTCCACTAAAACCACAGTTTCACTCTGAAGAAAAAGACACACATTTTTCTTTCAACTGTTTGAAGTTAAATCAGACCAAACTTCTCCTCTTTTAGGTCAGTTAGAATCAGCAAAATTATTTCTCTTTGCTAAATGCCACAATAATGAGAGAAACAATATGTCAGATTTGTACATTAATGTCTTCAAAATCAGAGGTTTACTTACATTTCCTCAGTGTTTGGTAGCATTGCCTTTCACTGTATGACTTGGCTCAGCAGTAGGGATGCACGATATTATCAGCATGGTATCGCTATTGGCCAATATTAGCTGTAAAATTTAAATCTGACATCAGCCATTCCGTCAAAATAACTCACCAATATCAAAAATGTTTTTATATGACAAACCAGTGACATTGATGCCTGCAGCACAGCACTACATCAAATTTGCTCTGTTTGTTTGTTGCGATTGTCTCAGAGAGAGCAAATGTCATAAATAAATTGGACATTAAACATAAAGCAAGTTGGAACTGTTGCATAATTTTCATCTTTTTAGCATTTGCATTTGGTAGAAGGCTAAGTTGATAAAGATAATGCTGTATTTTAATTCCACAATAGAGCAAAAATTGTGAAATTAAAATACTGCATTGTTTTAATTCTAAAATTAAAATAATGCAGTATTTTAATTGCATTATTAAAATGCAAAGCTGAAAGGCAAAAATATCTACAGAACAAAAGCAGCAAAACAACAATAACAATAATAATAATGTCATATTTTTCTTAAATAGCTTTCAGGTTCCACAATGACTGCAATGAATCTTGAAACATTTCTTCTATGCCTGCTGGCTTAATCAGGACAGGAACTTAGCACAGAAATCCTTCTTTAAACTCAGTGAATTTGTGTCGGACCATAAATGTTGATAGAGCATCTGCTACTTTCTCAGGTGCGTCCTCATGAACAGCATGGCCACACTGAGGCAGGACCTGCATCTGAAATTTCCCTTGCATTATTAAAATGCAATTAAAATACTATTAACATGTAATTAAAATACTACTAAGTTGTAACTACCTACTTAGTTTTCGTAAGTAGGTATAGGAAAAAAAAAAAAATATCGGTATTGGTATCGGTTATCGCCCAAATGAGTTTTAGTATATCAGCATATCGGATATCAACCACAAATCCAACATCGTGTGTCCCTACTCAGCAGTTTTGGGTTTTTCTTTCACAAGCTTCTCACAGTAGTTTGCTGAAGTTCTGGCTCACTGATCGTGACAGAACTGATGGGACTTAGTCAGGAAGACCTTTAACCTTCCCACAGATTCTCTATTGGACGTCCGGGCTTTATGATGGCCAGGTCAAAACATTCACTTTGTTGACCTTAAGCCACTCTGTAAGCATTGTGGCCGTACGCTGAGGGTCATTTTAGATTTGGAAGGCTAGTTTGCCTCTGAACTGTAACTTCCTGGCTGAAAACCTTAAATACTGAGTCCAAAAATGAAGGTTTTTATCCCTGTGTGAATTTGAAATCTGGCTTCTTAATGTTTCTTTAATGCAATAGCTTCCTCGTTGCTGATTGGTCTTTCAGTCCAGGCCCACACAAGACACGTTTCAATGTGGATGACAACAGTGTCTTACCAACTTTTTTCATTTTTTTAAAATTTGTAAAACAAATTTTTTAATTACCTGAGACATTATTTTCATACAAGGTCAGTGAGTATAAATCTGCTTGTGAAGCAGTGTACTGCCTTCAGCTGGTCACTAATTTGAGCGTTGTTGTGGAGCGTGCAGCAGGCTCTGGGGAAACACGCCATCCAGCGCGTTTGAGTGAATTAGCCATTAAAGTGTCATATCAATCATTCATCAACAGTCAGAAAAGTCACAATCCCACCCTGATGAGGCTGCATATGAATAGATAAAAGAATCTATTTTCAGTGGCGCCTGTTGGATAAAACAAACCTTCTCATACGCGCTCAATGGCAAAATAACGCTTTTAACTTTTAGTGTGACACATCAAACATGTCACATCATATTTAAAGCATTCAAACTTCAAGTGGTGCTTGTAGGAAAGATGGCCTGCCAAATTTATTTGGAATTGCATTTCTCGATTTCTGTTCAAGTGTTGGCTGTCACCTGAGATGCTTTGCTACGTCTGTTATTCGTGCCTTGAAAGAGAAGATCCCGACCTTTTTCCTTTTGACTCATTTATTTACAGTGTTTAGGATAAAGGTTTACTTATTCCATGCTTTGAAGTGACAGCGGCGACAGCAGTTCAAACCAGTTATAATTGAGCGGTAGACCTCATAAGACGGGATGAATAGACAGATAAATAAAGTCCAAACTCATTACTGTGTTTCACAGACGAGCTGGATTCATAACAAGAATCAGAAGAACAGATCTGAACTTCTGTTGTGTTTTCAATCAATTGTTCTGCACCGGGCTGAATGACAAAAACATCCCATCCAACAGTGGAGATGAAATATGAAATATGAAATATCGAAGACACAGAACTTTGTCATGGTATCTTTCAACCCGGGTGTTACCTCGCTGATTCTTTTAACAAATCAAAACGAGATGAGGATCTATAAGAAAAGTTAAAAACACATTTGCCCCCTTAGAGAGTGCTTCTGTTTTTACTTTTTCACTCAAATGTTTCAGTATCAAATTTCATATCAGACAAAGTCAACTTGAGTAAAAACAAAATGCAGTTTTGAAGTTATAATTTCCTTTAAGGTGGAAAATAACAACCAAACCAACCTGGCGCTGTGATCAAATTTTCCCCCACATTTAATAATCAATTAAGTATAATTACCCATAACTTCCTGGTTCAATTTCCTGATTACTGCCTGACCTGTCGGATGAAATAGAAACTGAAGTAGGCTCGAAAGTCACCAGTAAAAAGACAAAAATGAATCCAAATGCAGATCAGTGTCTTGTTCCTGAGGTCACACAATAATTCAGAACAACATGTAAAGTACTGGTTTTAGTCTCCTACTAAATATTTGTTTCACATTCTGAAAGATTTTCATTTAAAAAACAATAAAAAAAGAAATATCTGCAAGGCTTTTTCATGTCCCTTTATTACTATGAAAACTCATGAAATAGAAAGATCAGAGAAAAAAAAAAACATAAACATTCTTCCTTCCACTACGCTGAGCCATCATTCCAAGGTGTGACTTCCACTCCTGTGGTATCACCTGCAAATTTATTGCTCAGGTGCTCTTCATGTGTCAAAGTACGGTCATGTGTTATAAGTGTGAAAGGCAAATTTGTTTCTCAGCGCTAACAAAACCCTCATCTCGACTACGCCTGAGGTATTTTGCATAGATGAGCATATGTGCAACTCAGGAGGAGGGGAGTGAATACTAATTGCACTCTGCACCTTTCAGACTTGATGAAGATGAGAAAAAAAAAGGAACGCCATGTGTCACTTTCCTTTCACTTCACGATATTCATGACAGTGTTGGTTAATAACATGATATCCTAACAAAATACACTGAGGGTTTTAGGCTGCAATGTGAAAAGACGTGAAAAAGTTAAAAGTTGACGTTGCATGAGATTCGTAAACATGACTGTAGACTTTAAACAGACATGAGACATTGTGTCATGGTCAGAGGTAACAGACATACTGGTTATGTTTCAATCCAATTGTCATGTGAACTTTCAAAAAGTCGCAAAAGAGAAAATGCAAATTAGGCGCATTTCTGCTCTTTGGCGTGAATCGACCAGGCTATGCAAAGCCAGACGATAACGTTGCTATCGGATACGTTGTAATTGTTCTGTCCTGTCAGCCAGCATCGGCGATGTCACCTGCTGTTCGCAGAAAAGACAGTAAAAACACAGCTAATCAGTTATGTGAGGTAAACATTTGTTACCACAGAACTTATTTGGATGATGTGCGTCTATCTTATGGAGGCGTTTCACTGCCAGAGCTTGGAAATAAATCCAGGAGCAGCATCTTGTTATAACCAGAAAATTTCTCGTTAAAACAAGAAAATCTTGTTATAATGAGAAGAAAAACAAAAACGTTAAAACCAGAACGTTTTTTATTAGAATAAGTAAAACCTCTTTTATATTACATTTTAAGAAGAAACCTTTTCATTAAAAGAAGATGAGTTTGATATCTCATTATAAACTCTCAAAGTTTTTTGTTTTAACGAGATACAACTTTACGTTCCTCTGACTGATTACGACTTGTTAAAAAGGCGTAAAGCGGTGCACTGACTCTCCTTCTCCTGGTTATTCTGGACCACATCAACAAAATCCCAAAAGGTGTTGCTGTTCTACTATTTCTTACTTAAAAGAGATGATATTTTGGTTTTAATGAGATATAAGTCTATCTTCAGCTTGTTTTAAAATCTCGTTGTAGCGAGAAGGTTTCTCGTTTTAAAAAGACGTTGCACCTGAATTTATTTCCAAGCTCTTTTAAGGGCATTAACGCTTTTTCAGAAAAACCAAAAACCACCTCCGGCACGCATGAAAACTTTTGTTTTGCAAAACAGAGGAAGTTTTTTTCACATTTTGTCATTCCCATCAACCTTTTCAAAAGTGATAATTCAGAGAAATGTTAAGTACAAACATGGTTGATGTGTGACGGGATGGAACATTTTTATCAAGTTACAGTCAGACTCCACAATTCCCCAGAAAGGGAACCAACACAGAGATGTTTCAGTTTGTAAAGATTACAATGCACAAAATCTTTCAGAACTTTTGATCTTAAGACTTACAGAATACACACCAAGTTGCACGCTGTTTCTACCCACCTTGAAAGCTCTTGTTGCTTTCCGAGGGGAAGGAGTTCCCCAGCATCACGGCCGTCGGGTCGATGAGGATTTCTCGGCTTCTGCTCTGCGATCCCGTCACCTCCCGCTTCCCTCCGCCGCCATCCAGCCGCAGCGTCATCTCGTTATCGTGTCTGTCCAAAGAGACCTCGTGCCACTCGCCGTTGTCAAGGCGATAGCTGGGTAGGGTCAGGTTGTAGTCTCCGTCGCCGAGGTTGTAGAAAGTGCATAGAAGGCCCTGAAATACCTGCAAAAAGGAACAAAAGAGATAGCTGGAGTTTGTAAAACAGTTTGTGTATAAAACAGCAGTAAAATGCTGAGCCTCACAAGCAACATGAATTATTCAGACGTTATTAAAGATGTTCCAGGAACAGAAAATGAATACTCTTGCTTTAATAGAACAACAACACAAACAAAGCAAGTAAATAGATTCTATGGCTCATTCAGGAAATGATTACATTACCAATCATCACACTGATTATTTGGAGTAAGAGAAACCTTGTTGCATGAGGACAATTATGTCTACAGCGCTAGAGAAACAAGGGCCAATGCCTGCTGCTCTAGTCTGTAAAACTGAACTTAGTTTGTATTCTTTCAGAAAACCACAGAGTCACCACAGACCTGAAACAGCACAGGGAAAAATGATATTTTATGTTTTTTACAGATTTCACTTGTTTCTCTGCCATTGGTACATTTGACAGCATATTCATATAGCTGATTGGCAGCATTAAGACACGCCTCCTGACTCTGATTGGTTGTTTTTGACCAGGAGCATTTCTTCAGACAACAACAGCAGCTCAGGGAGGAGGAGGAGATCGATCTTTTCACAGTTTATCTGCCTAATACCATACATTCATGCCATGGTAGACATATTTTTAATAAAAGTTACATAGTCAAATATATTTCTTAAATTTACTTTTTTAAACTTACTTCTCAATTATTTTAACTTACTTTGCATCTTACATAAAATGTTCAGACGTTTTGTGGAAGAGTTAAGGTCAGCAGTCACGATTAAACAACTAGGAAGAGTCCCGGATGGACTGAGATGGAATTCATAGGAGCCTTCCAGAGCTAAACCCATGCTAAGGGTCTCAATAGTTTTTTACAGCACGGTTACAATCTTCCATTAAATGAGAACAAGAACAAAAACAGCGTTTTCTGCCCTGCAGCGATGCTGACAGCATCATCATGCAGTTGAGTCATGTATCCCAGTAACTCTCGGCGGTATGAATTTATGAGCAAAATAACATGACATCTATTGAAGAAAAGGAAACAAAAGTCATCCATGATGCCTCAGTTGTCCAATTTTTAGTCAACAAGTAAAGCGCTTTAAAAAGCCACCAGATTTATGTTGGAATTACTTTTTGTTGATGTACAGTTTTTGATTAAAATGTTAATTTTGAATTTAATTTCTAATTGAGTTATTTTGTTAAATAACTTGATCGTAAATTTTAATCAAGTCCCACCACTACTTTAACATCTTCCCATAGTGGTGATAAAGTATTCATTTCTGAAATAATGAATCATTCAGAAATCTTAATATTTACCCGATGATCCTGGTTGTTTATAAGATTAGATTGTTACATTGTCAGTTACTGTGATTTCTTTCCAGCTTTAAGGGAACGAGGTTGTAAGAGTTTGAAGTTCATCTTAATGAGCTTCTATTTCACATTACACCTGTTCACATAGGACTCATCATGCTATGCATCACAAGTTCATCTGTAAAAAGGCTACATAAAACTAGCTACTTATACTTGTCTGTGCTGAAGCAGCCTCAGCACATATTAGCCTTATAATCAGCCTGGAGCCATTATGAGGAAGAAGTTGGAGGCTACCAGGTTCTGTCAGGCATACAATGTTTGGAGGGAAGAGTCTGCGGCTCCTACTGGGACCCAGTGTCCCCGTAGAATGACAAGCAAGTACAGTCTGTCAGCAGTTTACACAGAAAACCCCCCTCCAATGCATTCACTGTCACAAACACACTCGCAGGGCTGATGGAGACAAAACAAAATGATTTCTTTCTACAACAGTTTCCCTTAGCTCAGGCGATTAATCTGCTTTTGTGACAGTCCAGTCTCAGAACAGGTAAATATTACACTGATTTCACATCAAAGCTCCAGGCTTAAAACTGGCTCTCTTTCAGTTGGGTCTATTTAAAGTAAAACTGAAGTGTTTAGCCATAAATACCATAAGGAAAAGCTTACAAACTTCAGGACAGCAGTCTAGCTAAAATGGTGGCAGCATCATGTTTGGTTGTTCTGGTGCTCTTCACAAAATAGATGACATCATGAGGGGAGAACTTTATGTGGAAAAACTGAAGAAACCTGTTTCAGAATTTGAAGAGACTGAAAATTTGCTGGCAAAATAAATAAATAAATACAATAATTCTGGCTCATTATTTGGGCATTTAAATAATAATAATAATTTTGGTAATACCAAGTGACCTAAAATGGGAAAAACTGAATCTGATTCAACATTCACATAAATATATAAAATTATTAACAGACAGAATAGGAAAGATGGACACATGATTGAAAAAGCAGAAAACATTAGTACTGATAGACCCGATTTATTTATTCTCCCTCCAACCAGCATAGGATTAAAGGATTTCCATCAAGTTATGATGTTATTCCCTCATCAAAAACACACCTGAAGTGTTGACTTCCAGGATTAATGAAAACCAGTTTGAATAGTAAACTGGACTTAACTGCATTGATTGATAACTAGGATCAAATTGGAATTTATGTAACTGACTTGGAATCTGTTTGTCTTATTGGAGTCAAATGATTTTCCTTGTAAAGTGTTTAGATTTGTTGTGAACTGGAGTGCCATAGTTAAACTTTTCAGTGATGTTCTAGCTGTTAAAATGCTTATGGTGTGTTGTTGTGGTTTCTCGGCTTTGTGTTTTTTCTCTGTCTGCAGGTTTAGAAGCAGACTGCAACACTGCTGACTTCAGTTCTCTCTATGCTTCTGTCTCTCCGCTACTCTACTCCTCATTTCTCTTTAAACATTTCCCTCTTTCTTTTCCATTTCTGTCTCCATTACATTTGAGATGAACCCAGAGCCAAATTTGTGACAAAGTTTAATCTATATATCAAAAATGGCATTTGTCTATTAATTTAATCTAAAAAAATCTAACTTCAGAAGGAATTATTCATTTTTCTAAGTGGGCAAATTAACTGAAACTCATTTAATTTTAGGGAGATCCACAAATGAAGGTTCTACAACTGTCTGCATGTTAACTTTAAACAAATCCCAAATCAAAAGGCAACTTGAGGTACTTATGGTGAAAATGCTGAAGTGACTGAAGATGAAGCTTCATATTTAAATATTTTAAAGATAGAAAGACTCCAGTTTGTATGACTGATTAGAACAATGAGATAACTTAGAGCTGCTCCTTTTAATACCGTAAGGATATGCAATATAGATCCACAGTCCAGGGTAAATGTCTATTGTCTTTTTAAGGAAAGTCAAGAACATGCAGGAGGAACGTTTCTAAGACAAAAAGCGTTTGAATAGAAAGCAATTAACACATTTATTACAACAAACTGCACTGAGGACCTGAAATAAAACCAGATGCACTTTTTATGTTTTTATTTTAATTCCAGCGCCTCTCTGTCATCTGTGCAGCACGGAGGGCCGGGAATGCAGGAAGGGTGGGGGGGAAGAGAGACGGATAGAGACGGAATATGTCCGAAGGCTGTTTTAAGAAAGACACGGTGGTGGGTGGATCGTCCTCATTTCAATTTCAAACTGATCCTCCAAGTGTCCCACTGAGCATAATTTCCTCCCCTCCATCTTTGTCTGCCACTGCTAGCGAGTAAACAGAGAGCTGAGATGAGAAGGGCAGGCAAACCGAGACAAAGCAGGAGAGATGTGACGGAGACGTGGGTGCACACCAGTAACTTCCTCACTTCTCCTCACCATAATAAACATAAGGCAGGTTTCTGAAGGAGGACACTGGTCAAAAATGCAGATCATTACTCTTAACTTTACATACTCGACTACAAATGGCCATGTCTTTACTTTTTTTTTTTTTATCCATTTCTATCACCTATTCCTGTCCTAATTCATGTGTTAATGACTCTACTTTTAACAAGAAGTTGGGTAAGATGTTGAACACCTCCAAGGCTGTTTGGCTTTGGGACGGAGGCTCATTCCAGGGCTCCATTATAAGGTAATAATTATGTTCACAATCCACCAGGGCAGTGCTTTTTATCCAGACATGCTCCCAGCCACCTGATTTAACCCCAATTAAAGCAGAACAGAGTGGTGTGATTTGACTCCAGCTCTGCTCCCTGGGTGGCATGTATGAGATCGTGGTAGATGGTGTGACTGGAGTTTGCAGGAGCAGTTTCCACTTTGTGTGTGCCACTCTGTTTTGCAGTCAGCACTTCCACAGAAGGGAAACTTTTAATCTTTCAGATGCTTCTTAAGCTCTGCAGCGTTTTTTGAACAAAACATTTTAATCTAAACACATGTGCTCGTCGTGTAATCAGTAATTCCAGGCTTTTAATGGTTATTAAAGAGGTTATTTTTTTTCGATGAGTATCGATTCTTGATATTTATGTCATTGTATATTGCTCAAAATTACTCCAATGTATTTATTTGTTTCCTATAGAAGTAATTTAGATAATGAACCTGGTCTGTATAAAGACCAGACAGATATATGAAGCATACTGTCATTTCCAATACCGATACGTCTCTTATACTCATTCTGAATGCATACAAAGTGTTTTTGGAAAGACATTTTAATCATGAATGACATGAAAATGGAAAGAAACTGACATTTTGGTGAATGAATGAATGAATGAATGAATGAATGAACTTCAGACTTGACGTTTAGACTGGTGGCTGAGGCTGCAGCTCTTCACCCGTATGGGAGACACCACCCTTTATTTAGAGGAAATGACCACATCATGATGAACCTGAACCTGATTTTTCTTCAACCATGCAAATATGCTACCATTTACAAAAAAAATTCTTGAAAACACAAAAGTTTGGTTTGCTAACAATCTGCACAGCCGACACAATCGACCCAACAAACCCACAAACCCATCCAACACAACCAGCCAATCCAACCAACCTGTCCAACCCGACCCAATAGGGTAATCGTGCATCAAACTAAGATCCAGAAATCTGACAGGCTGTCTACTGTCTAAGTAAATAAATGAAATTCAACATGGTGTGTGGTAAAAGTCCTGATGTGAATATTTTACAGCTGAGTGTAATTCTAAGGAGCTTTAGTTTGATGCTTTACGGAATACCTATTGATAATAGTGATTTTTTTAGACTACATTTAATGATGATAGGTGGTCATAAAGCAACTAACAAAAATAAATAATTTGTCCAGAGCAACATCTGATAGCAAACTAGAGAAGCAGGTGTAGTTTTTTTAAATTTTTATTCTAACAAAAGTTCAGGTGACCTACAGTGAGGAGCCTGGACACGTTCGGTCAAGTACTTCATTCATTCATGCAGAAAGCCTTGTAAAAATAAATGAGCTCAGCAGTGTGACCTTTTGCAAAGCAGCGGAAAGAAAGAGCAGCGTTTTAATGCCGTATCCTAATCAGTGAATGTCGGGTTATGCACTGTCCCCGTGACTTTGAGGAAACATAAAATGGCATTACCTGGTCATAACAAAATATGATGCTGTCAACTTTTTCTCAAAGGAGATGTCAATCAATTTATTAACTCTTCAGTGACTTTAATAGGGGTGCAGGCAGTGATAACCTGAGGCAATCCACAGTTTAGTTTTCAAACCGGGTTTTAAAAAAAACGTTTAACAACCTGGAGGCATGTCTTGATAAATAGATTTTATAGTGAGCTGGAACATGGTGTGAATCACCTGGAGGGTAATTCATCCAAAACAAGGTACTTATATATATAAAACTTAATTTTGTTTTTACTCAGTTCATCTTAATCTGACAGTAACATTTGCTTTAGGAGCTAAAAATATTTCAGGTGTGGCAGAAAAGCAAAAGCTGACAAAATCTGTAGGGGAACAAATACTTTTTTGTGCTGTACGATATGCATCTCTAACGTGAGAATATCAGAAATCCATGAAGTGCACAGTTACAGTTCATGTTGTTTGTATATTTTAGAGTGAATCTGTACAGTATATCTGAACAGATTTAAAGATTTCCTATGGTTAAATGCTTTATTCCCTCATTAAGCCAAACACAATCAGTCCCCTAATTTCCTGAAAGTATATCCAGCCAAGAGTAACTCGCACTAATTCCTCCTTCTGATTAAAAGCAAACAGAGCTGTTAGAGAGAATAACATAACCCTGGTGGCAATATGCTGATACTCCAAGCAGAGACCAAGGCAGAATATCCCGCATGTCACTGCGGGGAGCTTTTTCATAAGATTCACATATCCCCATGTTGTCTGCACCCAGGAATAAATGCACTTTATGTAGTGGATAAATGATGTGAACCTGCTCCCCATGTGGAGGTGCTGAGGGAGCGCTGTGACATTTAAGAGGAAGTGCAGGAACGGATGAATCGAAGGAAGAGACAGATGGATGACAGACGGGGATCGTAGGAGAGGTTGCACTCTAATGGCGGCTGTGATATGGATCCTGTAATCATCATCAGTTAGACACTGAAGTTTGATCAATACGCGCAGGCACAGTGCGGGGTGACAAACAGGAGCGAGCGTCCGGGAAGCACCGGAGAGGCGCTGCGCCGTCCAAGACGATAAGTCAAGTCGAGACAAAGCAGGCAAACTAGCAAATGAACAGAAATGAAGGAACATTTAAAATGTGAACAAAACATTCAGTGGGTGTAAGGAAGCCCTGGAGACAAAATTTAAAAAAACATCAACAAAAAAAACAAGTGTTTTACTGCATTCAGACCTGACATTGTTTTTAACAAACTGTTACTGCTGGAAGGCGATTTCAGAACATTTATTCTTTGACTTTTTCTCCCAAAAGTGAGCATGTTTGTAGTGGTATTAGTACTACTAATAATAATAATAACAATAATAACAACAACAGCAATTACAACTAGTACAACTGCACTGATTGCAGTTTTCCAATTTCAAAAGCCTGACCTATCAATTTCGATTTTAAAGTTGATAAATAGAGACAAGTGGCAATGTTGACCACAGTAGGGTGAATATTGTTAACCAGGCATGACCTGGTGGGCGGGGCTGTCAGTCAGTCATGCCTAAGTATCGTCCAATTTCACAAAATGAAGGAAATCAGCGCCAGTTCATCAGCTGCCTCATTTATCAGTGCAGCTCCCATCAATAACAATAGTAATTATGGTGATAAATACATGCTGCTAGCTGGACTCTTACTAAATTATCTTTGACCTGTAATCATTTTCCATAGTTACACATTTCAGCTGAACTGTGACAATATTGATGAAAATGTACCCAGTAATTATTGATTCAACATTTTTATTGTTACATAGTTCCAAATATTTCCAAAAACACGTCATTATTTTTAAACCAAAAGATCCACCAAGCTTCAGCTAGCTTTAACATTGACTCTACAGTAGAGGTTTGTGGTTAACATGTCATGTGACAACCAGAGGAAGCCCAAACCATCAGCCTCCACCACCGTGCCTCAGGGCTGATGCAGGGCGCTTCTGATCATATGCTATGTTTGATTTTCACAAAGTCTTGGTGTTGTCTCAACGCGTTAGGGGTTAAGTCAAATCTTTTGAATCATGCATCATTTGAGCACTTTTTCTATTTTTATTATTATGTTTTTATTATCTTGAACAAATAAAAACTGTAGAGTTAGTGACTTTCTTAATGCCTGTCGGTTTCAAAACACCCAGATCTTGACATAAATAGATAATAGTTGAAGTAGAAGCCACTACTTTCCTTGGATCTGAAGTGTAAATGTGAACAGAGTTCATGATCCATCCATCCATCCATCCATCCATCCATCCATCCATCCATCCATCCATCCATCCATCCATCCATCCATCCATCCA
>CAEFZY010062615.1:0-132881 GCA_903066815.1 Brachyrhaphis roseni
AAAATTAACTCCATAAAAATAACAGTATTACTCTGAAGAGTGTAAACAAACAATAGTGTTAAATAATTTTACTCACTTGATTTCGACACTAAATTGAGTAAAATTAACTGAAAATTTGACAGAGGCTATAGAGTACATTTTACACTATTTTCGAGTGGGACCAAATGTTATCTGAAACGGAGTTAAATTCAACTCCATAGGTGTTAAAATGACACTTTGTTTTTTACTGTGTAGATGCATACATTTTCTAGTTCTCTGGATGCAGGTTCCAGCAAGAATCAAGCAGATTTAAAAACATTTGATTAATGGACTCGTACAGAGAGGTCTATGCATATTTTTTTATTTTCCACTTTTCAGAGTATATCAACTAATTTCACTCCTTTTGGATATCCATAAACCGAGCACAGACAGTCAATTCATCCAGATTGCATAAATAGACATGATATATTAGTCACATTTAACCAGTATAAATACAAGCATAGTCAGTTCGCACAGGCACTTTTTGACAATAAATATACACTGAAAGCCTGACAACTTTCACTCTGCAAATGATGAAGACAATTATGACTTGTAGTAATAACAGGAATAAAAGTATATGTAAAAAGGTTTGATAAGAGTTACTGGGGTGTGATTTTTTTTTTCTTTTTTTTTTCAGAAGAGGACTACTTAAAAGAAAATTACTGTATTAAATTAAATAAAGACAGACAACTCACACAAAATTAGCAAAAGAGAAAAATAAAAAAGGACACTTTTTTTGCAAGTGATCAACTCAACTATATTAACGGTATGCTGAACAGGATGCATTTGCACCATGTTTTAACAAAAAAGGAAAACAAAACACCACAGTCCCCTTTCAGATGATAAAATACTTTTACTTTAACACCCCTGCTCCTGAAAAAAAAATTTTATGTTACATTTCTTCTTTTTTTTAATTTTTTTATAGCTTTATGAATTCATTTAGTTTTGATGTACAGTGGTCAGTTGCAGATAAATGGAGATGGTCCAAAAGAACTAGCATTGGAGCAATCATGATGGTTCAGCGGCACGTGCACCTGGTAGCAACCATGTCCTTAAACTCCTTGTAGGCGTAGGAGCCGTCTTCTTCAAAGATCATGACGCTGAGGGGGCTGTAGTGGGATGGAATGCACGATGGTCTAGGAACAGAGGAGTCCAGCTTCTCGTAGATGATGTTTTGCACCATGGTGTGGACGGGGGAACCGTAGATGAAGCCCATGGTTCTTGGGCAGATGCCTCTGCAGTACCTGGGGTTGTACTTTGGTGGGAAAACAATCCAGTGATCCAGCTTGAGCTGACTGAATCGCACCCTGAAGTCATACAAGGCACAGTCTGTGGTTGGGAATTCAGAGCTGGATTTAAGCTCAGGCAGCTGCATGTCTAAGCTTTTATCTGTACGCTTGCTCATCGGAGACGCCCTCCTCCACCTCTTCTTTTGTCCATGCCTTTGTGCCGATTTGAAAACTTGCTTCTGAAATATGTCTAATGCAGTGGGTGACCTTACATCTGCACTGGAACTCACCAGTGACCTCTGGTGGGCAACTTTGCTTGTGTCATTGAGATATAGAATCAGAGAAGGAGACCTCAGGGTGAACCCAAAAGGAGACCTGAAACCATTGCTCCCAGCTCTTTGCTCCTCGGGACAGGAGATGTTAACAAGAAGGTCTACATTCCTCTTTTGTACAGGTTGAAGAAACGAGGTAACATCTACTTCCACCCAGTTCCTGCGCCGCCTCTTGTGCGTGGTGTCTGTGAGGTTCAGGGTATGAGAGATCCCAGCACACAGCTGGCACTGGTTGGACTGCTCGTGCTCCTTTATGCTCAGGTAACACACAGAGCTGACAGCTGCCTGGTTGTTAAGGTTGAAACTGTACAGCAGGGATGACTTCAGGAGCTGCTCTTTTCTTCTTACTTGATCGAGGCTGTAGGACAAATCCTGTGTAAAACTTTCTGAAAGAGAAGACAAGATCCAGGTACTGCACAAGACTAGATTCACCAATTTGTTTACACAGTGCCTTGAAAAAGTATTCATCACATAACAGTCAGAACCTATGACTTATTTGATCAAAATAGTAGTGTGTCTGAAAGCGCTGCATCTGTTTTTGCTATTTTGACCACTTCCCATTTTCTGCAAACAAATACTAAATTTTTGTTTGGAATTTCAGAGACATGTTGTCAGTAGTTGATCTGTTTGAGAACAATGTTCATTTCACTCAAACATTTACCTACAAAAAGTATAATTGGATCATTTCAAGTTGTCTCTTAATTTTTCCAGAGCACTTCAAAGCATTCAAAATGGAATTGGTATTTGCATGGAGCCCCTGTAATGATACGCCTAAAAACAGCCTTTTGGGACCAGTATCTGACATTTTAGATGCTTTTCCAGTTCAAGAAACTTGAATAAGTCATTACCTTCGCCTCAGCAGATATTAACATGGTTCCTCCAGATTGTTTTCATCTGATCATTTCATACTTTTTTAGGCTTCATTTTCCATAGTTTTCAGTCAGTTACAAATTTTTGGGAGGGAAGGAAAGAGACAAAAAATGAACATGACGGACCAAACAATGAAGGGCATAAAGGAAGAAGAAAGGAAGGACAATGAAGAACACAAGGAGGGAAAGAAAGACAAGAGAAAACAGAAAGTATGGGGAGGAAGACAAAATATGAAAATGAGAAAGGAAAGGAAGCAAGAACAAAGAAATGTAGGTGAAAAACTTTGTATGCTATACTTTAACATTACTACTATATTTTATAATATGGTATTAATTATAAAAATATTAGAGAATCCCTGATCTATAGCAAAAGAGCAGGGGTTCTCAAATATTTCAGACCATTAAGCAATTATCCTAATGAGTTTTCACTTTTAAGTCTTCAGGCCCAAACCATGACTGTAAAACTCTTATGCCCTAAACTGAAACCTAGAACCATTACATCGCTGCTCACCTTTATTGCTTCGTGCAGGACATTCATCGTGGGGCTTGATCAGCCTGATGGTGTTGTAAACCTCATCTCCATCAACGCCCCTCTGCGTCCTGGCTGACTCCTTGTAAACTTCCGTCAGATATTTCACGTATCTGTGCTCGGGCTTCACCTTTCTCCTCACGTCCAAGCTCCACCTGCTCCCTCCGTGCTCTGACAGGGCTTTGAGCAGCGGGGAGAGGATGCTGCTGTACGGGTAGGTCAGTGCGCCCAGGTTGTGCAGCCCAACGGAGGGGCTAACGAGCGGGGGGCTGCAGGACGCCAGCATCAGGAGCAGCAGAGCACGGAAGCAACCAGCAGCCGCTGACATCATCGTTCGTTTCCCCATCGCAAACAAGCAAAGCGGTCGGACGACAGCAAGAGAGACTCTCTGCGGGGGGAGAGCTCGAGGAAAGCGGGGCAAGTGTCGCCGCAGATCAGCGCGCGCAGGTGTTGCCAATCATCACTTGCGTCAATCAGAAGCGTTTCCTTTTTCAAGACGAAGAAGAGGAGGAGGAGGAGAGCCCGCGGGATGTCAAATATGCATGCACAAACAAATTAATAATAACTTAAATAGGTAGGCGTGCAAAGACAACAGTTCAGTGGACATACATTTTATTTTATGAATATACTGCTGTTTTGTCATGCTGCTCTTTCTCTTGAATATTAAACCCCTCCTTCCACCCCTCATGTTGATCTGTTTATTCTAACACGAATTACTATTACAGAGAATTGACAGAAATTTTCCCTACGGCACTAGAAAAAGGGAAATTATGGGGCATTATTTCCAGCAATGCTGGACATTCCTTTCCAGCAATACTGAAAACATATTTCCAGTAAAGCTGTACGTCCACCTTAATGAACTGATGAATAATCGCAATTACAGGAAATTAGTACGTCACCGTTTTTTGTTGTTTTTATTTTAACCTGGCCAGTAGGGCTGAATTCTTTCTGTGGTGCAGTTACACAAGCTTCCCAGCAGGTGGCAGTGCATCGAGTGTGACATCAAAGTTCATTGAAGTGCCTTTTCATACAGTTTGGATTGTACATTTTATTTTGAAGGGAGAAAATAATGAATAAATAGAATCAGCTTTTAGGTTAGTTTCCATATTTTCCTGTCACCAGAAGGGCTTCAGCACAGTTTCAGCATTTTTATCTGTAAAAAAAGTTTAGAGCCATAATCACAAATATACACTGTTTTAATGTATCACATTAAACCCAAAAAGAAAGTTTATCACTGTAATAAAATATGGAAACGTTTAAAGGGTATGAATACCTTTTCTGATTTGTTGTAGTTTCCTTTTGCAGCAGGGAGTGCAAGTCAAAATTGAACCAATTTTTTCACAAATACATTAAAAATAACTAAATAATTGAAGAACCTTATAATTTGCTAAACTTTGGTTGCCTAAAACATGCAATCTGTTGCTGAGAGCAAAGGTCGTGCCACTGTCCTCCATCATATTGTCAGTATGACTGTGATTTATTTGCTGTTGTCTCTGAACTGAGAGGATCTCATGATAGAGACTTTGTGGTCAGCTATTCTGTTTAGTCAGCTGGTGCTTTTTCTCCTGATGTATACTAACACATTCCTTACGTCTGGAAATATGAAGAATCTGCAGCTGTGTTGTCTCCACTGATTAGCATTACACCAGATAAGAACATATTTGGTTCTTCATCAAGGCTGTGACATACTCAGAAACACTATAATTTGAAAGTTTTACCTTAGTCACAGAATCCTGTAACACATTTGTAAATAGTGCATCTCAGAAAAGGTTCTTCTAAACGTAGTCTTTTCTTTGTCAGTTTTTATCTTTTAGTTTTTGTTAAATAATTGACCAGTTGG
The DNA here is from genome assembly GCA_903066815.1 of Brachyrhaphis roseni. Taxonomy (NCBI): domain Eukaryota; kingdom Metazoa; phylum Chordata; class Actinopteri; order Cyprinodontiformes; family Poeciliidae; genus Brachyrhaphis; species Brachyrhaphis roseni. The sequence goes on from CAEFZY010062615.1 coordinate 4,818, forward strand.
CTTTGGACAAGTTTTTATTATCTAATCCCTCATAGTTGTTACAACCTGCAGAGAGTATTAAACCTGTTTTACAAATCTGTCAAAGTGCATCTTGCTTTAGAGCTTCGATCTATGACTTAATGATCATCTTTTCTAATCATTGAGTCCTTTGACAATGTCAAAGAAAACTTTGTTTAAACTAATCACTTGGTTCAGTATAATATGGTGAACAATTTATATGAGTGCAAACATATTTTGTCCATGCAGAAAAAGCTTTGTTTCTTACTAACTACAAAGACGACATTGTTCTGCTTCTGTTTTGATTGTGACGACATCATCCGTGTCTCTTTTCATGTCTTCAGAGACTCGTTTTCTGGGTCAGCAAAAGAGAAAAATTTTACTTTCTCAGTGCACAAAACAGAACACATACTCTCACAAACAACAAGCAGAAAATCCCTGCGGTAATGGATGCTTGGTCTGAGAATAAAGGAAGGCTCGGTCATTAGAGGAGGACCAATTGTATTTATTCAAATAAACAGTAAAAATCTAATGATGTTACACTTTAGACAAATTCTCAACTAGAAATATGAAGAAGCACTTTTTAAAGTGTATCACACTAAATGAAAAAAAAAATCAACAACTGTTACAAAATACATACAGAATGTGTCTATACAAATTTTTAGTTTGTTAAGAAACATATGAGAATTTCTATTTCACAATTAAAATTGGTTACTCTGTGGTTTAGACTAATAATATTATCTATATTATTATATTAGTATAGAATTTAAAGCTACTAGCCAGACAATTCTGTAAAATCAACCCATATTATTTTAGATATTGTTTACCACCAATACATCAGTCAGTTTCTATTAGCTTTGCTATTTTATGTAAATTATTATTTAATACTGACAATTCTATGCTCCCAAAAGCAAGTTCATCACGCATGACTCTGGTGACATCACACAAGCCATAAGCTTAGGAATTAAAGGCTTAGGTAAAATCTCTCCATAACATCATATAGTCTGGTCACTGCTTTGCTTTGGAATAGTTTTCAAGTCCAAGTGATGATTTCTGCAGAAAAGCTGAATCACCATCAACTTGAGCCAGTTGACTTACTTCTATAGAGCTCAGCCCTGTTACCTCCTCCTGGCCTACAATCCATTACTGCATTACTAACGTCAACGCGCCAGGGACGAATTTAGAAAAATATTATCTCTCCTGTGTAAGAAAGAGAAGTTGCTGAGTCAAACTCAAGCATGTGAGGTTGAACCCCTCGCCATCTCGGATGCTTCAGAAGTTAAAACAGAGAACAATCAGCAGGTTTTTAATCCAGTGTGCTTTCTAAAAATGTTGTATTTTGGAAATGTAACATTGTTTTTATGGTCAGTAAAAACAATGCTACAAAATCAAGAGTCATATCTACAGGTATTTTATACATTAGGTGAAAAAACATAATGTAATTTGTTGAAAATTAGTGATTAATACTAATAAACCAAAATTATATACTATGCATAAATAGTACCCTTATCAAACCAGTGATACACTGTACAAAGCTGTACAAGACAGTAAGCAGTTGTAGTCCAGGCATAAATATGAACACTAGCTGTGGGTTGGCTGTATCAAGGTACACAAAGGTTTGAAATCCACAAAAAAATTTCCATCATGCCTCTAAAAGGGTTTTAAGTCCTTTAAATGATATACTAGACATATATCTGGAGTAAACACAGTTTTGCAGTATAAATCAAAGAGTAATCCAGCCCTTCGCCCCTGCACTTTTTCACCAACATGAAAGCTGCGTGTGCCATGTCTGTCCAGCTCACTGAGGACCAGCTACAGAAGTAGACAACCAGACAAATTAGGTTGCATTAACCTATATAGGACATAAGAATAAATAACTTAACTTGAAAGAATGTTGACTTCAAAACCAGAACTAAATGAAGAAAGAGACTATTTGACATCTTTGCTGAAATCTAAATCAAAATAACAATGATGATTCTGGTACAGGTACATTTATAATGTAGCATATTGATTAGAACATTTATAATCCATATATTAGTTTTCCATCAGCAGAATGAATTGTTGGTTTTTGGTTAAAATCAAATCGAATCGTGTTTCTGATTTACTAGCTGTCCATATCTTAATAGTGGTGACATCTCTAGATTCACTTGTGGTCTCTCTTACCACTCATGAGCAAACCTGCAAGTCTTATGTTTCTTTCCTAAGTGAGGGTGGAACAGTTTGCTGATAGTGTTGAAGCCTCTTGTGTGCTCCTTGTATTCCTCGCCCTCCATCTTCTCTTCACTCTGCTGCTGTCCTCCCAGCAGGGCCCTGACCTCAGCCGATGCACCTTTCCCCAGGTAGTGAAGCGCCTTCTTGCCGTTATTGTCTCTTTCGTTCACACTGGCTCCGTAGCGCTGCACGAGAGCAACCATGACCTCAGAGTGACCATGCATGGCTGCAATGTGCAAAGGCGTGTATCCTCCGTGTGCTTTGCTGTTGACATTCACGTAGGTGCCTCTTTTGCTGGAAACATCAATGAGTTTGTGTATGATGTCACGGCTGCCCTCCTTGGCAGCCCAGTGCAAGGCTGTGAAACCTGACATGAAATCCTTCTTCTGTGCCAAGCGTGTGTCCTGCAGCAGTAAAGCATATATTTGTCCCCACAACCCAGCAGCGCACTTAACAAGCCACTCATGGGCTATCGGCTCCAAAGGCACAGACTCATCATCAGCCTGTCTGAGGGTCTTGTTTTGGGGCCTCACCAGGGGAAAACCTGGGGCCTGCTTGGCTTCTCTCTGCTTGGATTTCCAACACTGAGGCTCTCTTATTAACTCCCTCTGATGAGATGAGGAGTTAGAAGTCAGAGCTGGGAGTGATGGCACTCTGATGACTGCTTTGTCAGGGTTTCCGTGCTGCTGATGCACCTGGGAGCGTAATCCGTCTCTCGCTGCCGCTGCGGAGTCTCTCTCTGGGGATCTGACTGCTATGACAGCGAACACAGCCCCAGACTTACTCGCTCCGCACGGCTGATCTCCGGAGACATTCAGGACTTTAACAGTGGCTCCATCCGCCGTGGATACAGCAGGCCTGCTTTCCTGCAAGCTCTCCACGCAGCTTTGATCCTCACTGTAGTAATTGCTTCCACTTGACGAGCGCCGCGCGTCACGGTTCGCGATTAGACTGAACGAGCTCTGATCCATCTCCTCCTTCACAAAGTCCTGGTACCTCTTCCTCGCCACCACAAACTTCACCTCGTCGACCTGTCTGACCACAGCGACGCTGTTCACCAGCTTCTTGAACAGCTCTCTATTGTGCTGCTTTTCCGCGGGACCGCCGCTGTTGATGAGGCTCCTGAAGCGGCTCACCAGCTCAGAGTTTTTCACTTTGCCTCCGCTCTCCAGCAGAAAACACAACACGGCTTCCTGGGTCAGAGCCATGGCCCTGCTTTTCCTACGTGGAAAAAACAAAACAAAACAAAAACAACAGCTACAGGTGAGAGATGAGGAGGATAACCGCGCTGCGTGTCCCGCTCCGTCCTCTCTTGTTGTCCTCCACCACAACCTGCTGCTTCCGGCGCCTCGCCAAATCAGTCCAGCCCGTTTAATATGCAGACACTCCCTGTGCAAAGGCTGTCCAGGGGCTCCTGCAGGGGATCGACTTTGTTTAAAGCCTGTTTATGTTTCAAAATGCACGACTAACACACTGCCCCCCGACCCCCATTTTTGCATTTTTTTGGAGTCACAATCTAACCATGCGAAAATGACTTTGAATAGATCTCGTCTTAGTTTGAATAAACCAGCAATAAAATAGTGTAACGCTCTTTTGCATCCTTTTTGACTTTTGATAAAGCTAACTGACAGTCTTAATATTCGACAGGTAACTAATACCCGTATTTTAGCAACATCGTTGTTAGTATTAACTGTGAACTATAGAGTTAAGATGAAAATGAATAAATAAACAAAAACACAAGCTATTTGGTGCTACTGCTTCTGTTACATGTCAAACCTAAAATATTGCAGAGCAAACAATTCAACATACTGACAAACTAACGTTACAAAAGCGGAAAAGAATTTTAAAAAAGCAAAAAAATAATTATGAAAAAAAATAAAATAAATAAATTTAAACTGAAATGAAAAAACAAAAAAAAAACAACAACAACGAGTGATTCGTCGAAATATACTTTGTTTCAGGTCTTTGCTGATTCACAATTAAAATAAGGTCTGAATAAATTTGAAGTAAAGAATATGTTAAAACTTAATGGGCCCTAAGAATAGGGTGCTAAAAAAATCAAGATGTGTACGTGTTTTATTTTAAGTTTAATTTAGTGCTCTCCATCACGCAGTCACGTTGTTTCGTGGGGATAAATTACTCGTAGACAAGTGAATAATAGATCATCCATTTATTTATGTTGATGTTCATTTTTGTCCCCCCATCTGGTCACCCTTTCAAAACGCCAAGCGCCCCCGAAGAAAAATAACGTAATAATTTTAGAAACCCCAAAAATAAAACAAAGACCCAATTCTATCACAAAGGATTAAACACATCTAAGTATTGCACATGGTGTGAGGAGGACTCTCAGAGAAGTGAAGCAGCAGGCGGGCAGTGTGCTGTAATGCCGCCCTCCTGCACAAGGGGCGTGTTGCCTTGAATCAGCCGCACTGAGCGGGGAGCGTTGAGGGGAGCAGGTCTGGATGAAGGCTGATTATTATCCCTGGACTCAGACACTTGTGATGATGGCGGCCGATGAGGTAAGATGCTTTTTTTTCTCTCTCTCTCTCTCTCTTTAAGTGCGATGTCTGCAGTGACTGCTGATTAGAAATACTGAAAGGCTACGGAGTGACGGAATGCTGCTGCCTGCATGATGCTGAGAAAGCTCGGTGGTTAATGAACCAGGATGAAGACGTCATTACACGGCTGGACATGCTTCTTTTTTGGAGCAGCCTCTCGAGTCGTGCGGGGGGGGGTGGGGGGGAGGGCAGGGGGAGAGCCTACCTAAGCACCAAAATGTGCTGCTTGCATTAAAGCAGCTCCCAGGATGAGCATCTAATACTTCTGACAGGTGCTGAATGACCAGGGCAGAGGGTTAGTTTGAATGAAACAGGACAGTGGGCTGTAAGAGGCTGAGTTAAGAGGATAAAGATAAGCATAAGCCTCTTTGTGTAGTGATGTTAACTACCTCATTAGGACTTATGGCGTTGCTTTGCAAAAACAATTCTACCAGCCAACTTTGAGCACATGGATGCAATGTTTAGGAATATAATATGCATTTTGTTATCATAACACAATGTAATTCTGATTTGTTTTCTGTCTAAAAAAAGTTGCGTTGTGAATATTGCCAGTAGTTTTGTTTTAATGTCATTTGGGGTTGTGGGTGCCAGGGTAGCCATCAGCTCGGATGTCCTCTGTGGAATAACCTCCAGATAAAGAGCTCTTTGTCTCTCTATGAGAGAGGGAGGCTGAAGCGGAAGGCTGCTGTGTTTAACACATATTGCTCCTCATGTTGAGCCTTTTGAAAGATGCCAAGACCCCCCCCCAACCCCCTGGGTGGATCCACTGTTGAAGGAGAAACTTCTGGGCATACCGACTGAGTAAAACAACAGATATCAAGGTTTTAAAAGCAGGGATTTCTAAAGTATTTCTTCACGCCGTTTTACAGTTGAAAGTACTTTTACAGAGATGCCAGGATAAGTGCTTGACTGTTTCTGGCTGTCGAGTAACATAGTGCACCTCCCCGTCCCCACTTGCTGCTAGTCATCTGGCTGAAAGATAGCCACTCCATTCTCCTCTTACTAACAGAACATTCTACTTAAAGGGTTTCGGAAATAGTTGCAATCATGCAACAAACCCAGAACTCGGAGTAGGAACTTGGTCTGGAGAAGCCTTGGTGTTCACCACAATAAGCTGGAGAGGATGGCTTTTGTGGGTGTCTGTCTAGGTTTTCAGGAGGAAAACGTAGATCTCTGTTACCCCCAAAACCTGATCTCAGATAAGTGTAAGTGTAAGTGTAAGTGTAAGTGTAAGTGTAAGTGTAAGAAGTGATTAAAGAAAAATAAAAATTTATTAAATATGATGAGTCCCCTTATCAGACCAGAAATATTATCAAATACTAACCTAGAAATTATTCTCCATCTTGTTTTTAGCTGACAACTTTAATTTGACAGATATAACCTTGTAGTTGTGTTGGTCCATTCAGTTGGCCTAGCTTTTAAAATTTTAAAGCTGCTTTCGGGGAGGAGATTTGGCACAAACAGTACTATACTGACTTATTTTATTTCTCCGCATATGGTTACTAAGAATGAAGAAATGCGAAGCCTGGAGCTCAGTGGCCAAGTGGGGTTCAACAGCCTTCCTCATCAAGTGGTCAAGAAGTTAGTTTCTCAGGGATTTTGCTTTAACATCCTCTGTGTAGGTACGTCTCAACACAGCATGGGTTCACTACTTAAGACATCGATTATTTGGATGTAGTTTTCATAGTTTGCCTTTTGTGTCTAAGGTGAAACAGGAATAGGCAAATCAACCCTGATCAACACGCTTTTCAACACAACATTTGAAAACGAGGAAGCTGATCATTATGAGCAAGAAGTGAAGCTGCGTTCGCAGACGTACGAGCTGCAGGAGCACACTGTCAAACTGAAGCTGACTATTGTGCACACTGTAGGCTTTGGAGACCAGATCAACAAGGATGAAAGGTGAAGAACGGCAGTGCATGCTGTGGCTTTTTTTTTTTTTTTCCAAACCGGCTGTTTAGGTGATAAAATAGCCAACTAAACAAACAAAGCACCTGACTTTGCACCAAATGTGGAGCTTTTTCTTATCCGGATTTATTTTGTTGACATGCACAATGACACAATAGGTAAAATATTTGAATATTGTGACTTCAGTAGAAGAAGAACACCCCACTGCCCCCCACATCAGTGGTGACTCAGTAAAAAGATTGTTTTCCTTCAACATGCATCACCCAGGACCTCACATGGCTTGGAACATTATTGCTCTGATTACAGAAACACAATAGCAACTGTTTTGTCTTTAAATCTCAAAAAGACTTACAGGACTTCACAAAGTAGATACTTGTTTTATTTTACATGTGCCTTGTTGAAAGTATTATCACCATCATTATAAACCGTTATTAGCTCCCTTTTTTTTTTCTTCTTTGTCACACCGGCACATTTTTCTTATGGCCCATGAACTAAAGTGTCCCACAACTGCATGTTATCATTATTTTGCAGAAAAAGAAATAAGGACTTATTCGATTCTCTCAAGTCCTTAAAACCCCATCCTTGGAGATTTAAAAACAATTTCCATACAAATGCTGTCACTCTAAGAAACATTTAAATGTACATTGTATCCTGTTTAAATTACTGACTACCACACATTTATATGTTTTCCTACAAATATTTAAGTTTATTTAAAAGGTTTTCCTGATGTCTTTTGGCCCCATACGTCATGTTTTCATTGCTTCTCAAACAGCATAGTAGTATATTGAATGATGACAGTAAAATAGTTGGATAATGTTGAAGTTCTGTGAAAGAAATTACTAGAAATGCCTCATGGTGAGATCAGTGTCTGCCACTAATCCCTCCCCTTCATGCTGGCCAGTAGATCTTTAGATTAAGGAGATTGTGTTGGCATGTAAGCCAGGGAGAAAATATGGCACATATTCAGTCCCTGTCTGACAGATCAGACAGCAGGAAGTAGAAAAGTCTGACATTTTTGGCAGAGAACAGAGTTTTTACCCTGGAAACTAATATATCAATAAGAAAGCATAAGAAATCTGCTTAAAACTTACAAAATATCTAGTTGATGTTTTTATATCTGGTTTCGCAGCTGCAAACCCATTCTTGACTACATCGAAGCCCAGTTTGAGAAATATCTGGAAGAGGAGCTCAAAATAAAACGTTCCCTCTCTAACTATGATGACACCAGAATCCACATCTGCCTGTATTTCATTGCTCCCACCGGGCACACGCTTAAATGTCTTGACCTGGTTATGATGAAGAAGCTGGACAGTAAGGTGAGACGATGAAAGCCCATTTCAGAATGTTTCCTCAGCTCCTTTTTGAGGCTCATCTTGTAGTTTCTCTGATCAGGTCAACATCATTCCCATTATTGCAAAGGCAGACATCATGTCAAAGACCGACCTGGGAAACTTAAAGAAGAAGATCATGAATGAGCTGCAGAGCTACGGCGTGCAGATATATCAGTTTCCGAACGAGGATGAGGAAGTTGGAGAGATAAACTCTTCCTTAAATGTGAGTCTTAGAAACATGCACTCACATGGTACAGTACATGTGACTTGTTTAATTTTAGGGACATATTTGCACAATGAACAATATTTTTCACTTTTCAGTCTTATTTTGGATATTTAGTAAAATGAGTGAACACATTTTTACACTCCCGACCCCATTAGGGACAAGGGTGAACAGAAAATGGATGGATGGATGGATGATTACATAGTAGCTTTAGTTAACCTAATAATCTATTATTTTTGGACGCTGAAAAAAAGGATTGCTCTTAAGACTTGTCCTGATTTTTGTGATGTTTAGAGCCTCGATAAACATTGGATATGATTTGGCTAAGATATGTTGCCTCTATCTTATAGTCCATAAATTAAAATGCCCGTCTTCCATATATGCTTCAATTCTGATGACATCATTTTTAAGCTTTTAACAGGCACAAATGAGATTATATAATTAAATGCACAAGTATCATGATGCTGCATTTTACTAACATTACAAACATTAAAAAAACAAATTCTAAAGACAAGCTTACTCACTAGTATAAAGGTTATGTTGCCTTGCAAAAGTACTCAACTTATTAAAGTTTAATCAAGAAGTAACAACGTAACAGTGGAAGCAAAACATTTTCTTGCTTAAAAGACCGTCGCCATTGCAAGAGCTACACAAGTTTGGCTTTTTTTTTTTCTTTAATTCAGTATACTCTGAAGGTCTCATTTTGCTACAAATACTCTCTGAATTTAGATTTTAAATATTTGTTGTTTATTTTTATATTTTTGTAGTCCACTCCAGAGCAAATGTTTATGACCACCAACAGCAGCTTTACAATTTTGAGGAGCCCATCAAACAGACTATTCCATGTTTTCCTAACACTGCCCTCATGTGGGACCAACAGTGAATGACGTACCTTTTTACAATGCGTTGTGTTTGCCTTAAGAACATCTCTACGATTTATCTGGTCTGTAGCATAAATTCAGAGATTTGTTTTTTAATGTACAGCTTAGTCAATAGTAGCGTATGAGTGAAGCTGTGTTAACACTTAACCAACTACATTAGACTGTTTGTGCATAGTGTATTTTTAGCATCACACCATCTCTACTGTGATAAATATTTACAGATTTTAAAAGTCTTCTCTTTCTCTCTGTATTGCAGGCTCATATTCCCTTTGCTGTCGTTGGAAGCACGGAGGATGTTAAAATAGGGAACAGAATGGTGAAAGCAAGGTCGTACCCCTGGGGAGCTGTACAGGGTGATTCTGCTGTTATTATACAACAAAATCTTGTCACAATCTGTGTACCAGATAGAGGAATGTTTTCAGTTTTTAAAAATTGAGCAGCCAGCACAGTTCTTTCTTGTTTGTTCAGTGGAAAACGAAGAGCACTGTGACTTTGTTCATCTGAGAGAGATGCTTCTGCGCGTCAACATGGATGATCTCCGGGAGCAAACACACTCTCGTCACTACGAACTCTATCGCCGCTGCAAGCTACAAGAGATGGGCTTCAAGGACACTGACCCTGACAGCCAGTCATTCAGGTGAAATGAGGGAACTTCAGAGCATTTTACTGAGGGGAATGTGTTAGAAAACAGCATCTGATTTATTTCACATCATGGAAATCCATCCTGCATAATCTAATGAGCGCATCCCACTGATTTATCACTATTTATCTCACAAACAAAATGTTAATGTTAGGCGTACATGTTTTAAAGTCTGTCATTTAGATTTGTTGCCATGTTAGACAAAAAAGCGTTGTGCCTCAACATCTTTGTTTTCATTCGCAACTCGACGTCAGGCTGCATTGGTTGAACCCTCAGTAAATTCACAGTGTCCTGTTTCTTGTTTTCTCAATGCTGGGAGATGATTCTTCTCACTGTGGGTCATTGAAATCATAAAGTCTTGAAAGTGACGTTGTAATCTTTTGATGAATGTCAATAAATTCTGGGGCACAAGAATAACAAAAACAGGTGTGCTGTGATGGCGCAGGGGTTAAGCGCAACCCACATATGGAGGCCTCAGTCCTTGACATGGCTGTCGCAGGGTCGATTCCCAGCCTGGCGACCTTTGCTGCATATCTTCCCCCTCTCTCATTACCCACATTCCTGTCAATTAACTATCAAATAAAGGTCACGAGAGCCAACAAAACAGAAGAAATTACTTTTTACATTACTGTAAATGGCTTCTTTCATTACAATGAGCTAACTAAGCTGAGTATAAAATCAGAAACTGCTGCTACAGCTGCCTCACAGCATCGTGTTTGTTTTTCTCCAGCCTGCAGGAGATGTATGAGGCCAAAAGAAGGGAGTTCCTCAAAGAGCTGCAGCACAGGGAGGAATCAATGAGACAGATGTTTGTTAACAAAGTGAAGGAAACGGAAGCCGAGCTGAAAGAAAAAGAAAAAGAGGTGAGGAACGAACATGTCACAAATAAATGAAGGAGCTGGGTGTGTCTCATATTGAGCTTTCTGTTTTTCTGTTCTTCAGCTTCACGAGAGATTTGAAGTGCTGAAGCGCAGGCACCAGGAAGAGAAGAGGAATCTGGAGGAGAAAAGGCGAGAACTGGAAGAAGAGATGAACGCCTTCAACAGGAGGAAGGTAGCAGCTGAAACGCTGATGGGACAAGCGCTGCAGGGATGTTCACAACAGCCGCTCAAGAAGGAAAAGGACAAAAAGAAGTGAGTCTGTTTTTATTTAGTGCAAATTACAATTGGAATATCTGCTAAAAGTCCTGATCCATTACTCATCTTTATGATTTGCTTCCAATGAATCTGATACTTTGTGTCATCTTTAAAGATGACATTTTAGCTTAGTTCAGTTCTAGTTACAATAGAAAATAAAAATTGTATTACTTTTAGCGTGTCACTTGATGCCATCACACTGTGACATTAACACAATTCCTTAAGCTGTTTGCTGAATTTCACATAATTATTTTCGCAAGGCATACATACATTGCATACTGGCTAGGCTCGTCTACACTGACCTAATTGGATGGGGGGGAAATAAAGCTACCATGCTATCCTCCTGGAGGCCATTTTGACTCATAAAGTGATCCAGGGACATATTTAGACTGACACGGTATGCAGACACTGTAGGAAGGGTCACAGCTTGCATGACACAGCCTGATGCTTCTGTCTCCGCAGGCCGACCTGCCAGACTGTCTCTCAGGCAAGGGCACTTGTATTTACATTTGACTTGTCTCAGCAGTGCTCACGCCATGTGCAGCACAGATGATACCCAGTCATCCTACATGGAGCTGGCATCATTTTTTCAGGTGAAAACATTACATGCCAGGGTGAATTATTAATGCACAAACTGCAGATACTAGAGACTGGAATGAGCCAAACTACAACAACAACAACAAATCTATCAAAAAGGTTTGTAAACAGAAGCTGTGGGTGGGAAATGAAATGAAAACAAAATGTCCAAGGTTCAGGTTTTTCAAAAGCCAGATTAATAAGTCAATGTTTTTATGAAAATTATTTATTACCTTCTTGAAATTAATAAATTTACATTTTCTAAGACTACTATGCCTTATTGCTCAACGATGGTGTTATGACTATAAGCTTTTTCCAAGATGATGAACTTCAACAGCAAACTCTTAGCCTGAAAAACACACAGAGAAAATCCAGAATACTTCTGTTTGACGTTACATGTCTGCAATGACAGTTGAAATATTTTAGAGCTTTTCCCACATTTTTAGCTGAAACATGAATGATTACGGAAAACATATGGTAAGTATATTAATAATTCAGCAGAAAATCTGGAAATGTTTAAGCCTAAACATTGCTGCTCTTCAGTTTGATTAATGCTGTTCTGGATTTTTATTTTTAATTAACGCTAAACTTAATATTTTTCTTTTGGGATTTTTTTCCTTTTTGTTCTTTTTTCCTTTTAGTTGACATAAAGGTAAGAAAATCCATGCAATATTCAGTTACCATCAGTGTAGGGAAAACAGACTTTTTTCTACCTGCAATAATAATAATAATAATAATAATAATAATAATAATAGTATAAAATGTGTGCTGGAAGCTGTAGTATTCTTGTTTATCAAAATGTTGCTCAGTGTAACTAACTGGTTCCTAATGTTAACTCTAATACAACATGTATGGATGATTTTTTATAACATATAACATTTTTTTTATATTCTTACTATGACTGTGTGTTTACCTCCAGCTCTGTTATTAATCTCTTGTTCTCAGTGAGAAACCTGCAGAACTTTGAAAGATGACTTAATTCCTGCTTCTGTCACTTTTCTAAAAACATTTAGAGCAATTGTTTATTGTTAACATTTAGATTTTTTTTTCATTTATTTTAATTGTATGGATTATTATAAAGAGCAGAATGCCATGTTTTGGAAACCAAGTGAAATGGAATCAAAGTGAAATGGAAACAGAGGATTACAGATTGTCTTGAACTTCTATCTCATCATCATCTCATTGTCTTTCTAATGATTGAAACATTTCAAATCATCCATTGTCTTCACTCATGATGCTCATGTAAAAAGCAGCCACTTTATGCGCCCTGTCTGACTCTTGTTTTCACTGAACATATTAACAAAGAACGTTTTTTTTATCTGTTACTAAAAACTCAGAAAGAATGTTGTTTTCTAATTTAAAATAAATAATATTGTTTTTGTCTTTCCATTTGTAGCTTCTTTAGTCTCCCCTCTGCGTGCTCCTTAAGCTCAGGAAGGAACCTGAATTAGAAGACTTTCTACCGCATGAGAACATCAGACTAACAATCAAGTGTTTTTATTTTTACAATGTTTAATAAAGATTTTATAGAACTAAAACAAGCTTCCAGGTGAGTCAACCTGATGTCTTCAACGTCATCTACAACTTTATCTGCAAACTTTTAAACAACGTGCTGTGGCATTGTCTCTGCATGGCTCCTGAACTTGATTCCTGCAAGTACTAAGACGTCTGCTTCGCCCAAATGTGTTTTGTACTACAGTGCCTTGCAAAAGTGTTCATACTTCTTGAAGTTTTCCAATGATTGATTATGTTACAGCCACTAGCTATCTTTTATTATGCTAATATACTATATAAAAGAGCAATGCAATGTAGTACATGTTGTGCAGTGGAACGGAAATTAGACATGGTTTTCAAATTTGATTTCTTTTGTAAATAAATATCTGTGGTGTGCATCTGCATTTAGCCCTTTTAAGGTCAAGATGTTCTAAAGTAACTTTGTGCTCTCACCCCCATGAGTCTTATGTGGTATGGCTTCTTTGCAGATCTAAAAATCAAAATTTTAAACCTGTTCAAACTCAATCTGATTGGATATAAAACATGTCTTTTGTCTGCAAAAGGATCTTTGTTATTAACTAATGTTCTGTAAAAAAATCAAGCATTGGAGTACCATATACAGTGAGATGGTGTTAGCCATGGGTCGGACTCTTTAGATAATCATGACTTCTGAAGGAACTGGTTGCAGTGAATTTTCTTAAGAAATTCTAGAGTAAAGAAACACATGCAACACTTTTTATTTTTTATAAAATGCTGAAACCATGTATCATTTTTGTTAAACTTTAGAATCATGTGCTATTTTGTGTTGATCTATCACATAAAAGCTCATTTAAGTTTGTGGTTGTAACACAACATATTGAAAACTGAATATTTTTGCAAGACATATTTAATGTGTAATCAACCTGTTCTTGCCTTGTATTGCTTGTAAATGGGATGTTAAAAAATTCACTGTGAAATATATAATACCCTCATGTACTAATGCTGTCAAAGGACTTCTTGTTTGTAGTCATGTTATGATTTAGAAGCACTTTAAATGAACTGTAGTTCAGAAACTATATTGATATATATTTAAAACAATGAATGGTGTCTTGCTATTCAAACATTTATATTCTTATATAATTTCTTAAAGATGATTATGTAATATGTAACACTTTAAACTACAAAAGTTGAGTATGCTGTTATAACATAAAAAGCCTGGATTTGAATAAATGCAGGATTAAAATCTCCTAATGTCAGTAAATCCTGATGCCAGATTTGTGTTGGCTTGATCACTTCCAGATTAGACGTGTGATATAATAAAGTTTTTTTCTTTTGAAATGCATTCGCTTCTTCAAATAGTTGTGATTTCTGATTAAAAAGAACAAAATCTGGTTTCTCCTGGCTCCTTCCAGATTGTTCTGGAAACCGCAGTAGCCTATATATCCGGGTAAATGCGGGGTGGAATCGTTCCTTTAAGGTTGGCCCAATGTAAATGTTTTATACAATATATTTTCAGGCGCTTCCAGAAATAAATTCTCCTTAATTTGTGTTTTTGAATACTTTTTAATCTTTTAAAAAATGTTGTTTACATATGTGCAGGAACTTCTGGAATTTTGATAGTCTTTAAAATACAAAAAATACTAAATTCATGCTATAAATGCTTTGTCGCTTCTTCATTGATAAAGTTCACATTAATCTTGTAAATGTTAGTCCTTATAGCCTAATAAATACAAGATAGAGCTCGGTTCTGTCCGTCAAGCTTCATTCAAATGTGATTGGTTATGAAGTCAAAAAGAGGCGGGGCTTAGTTTGGAGTGACTGGTAACCTGCCCAATCGAAACAAATGACGTTAGAAACCAGCCAATGAAAACTCAGAATGTCTGGGAATGGTGTGGATTTATTCCTCCTTATTTACCTAAACTGTCCTTTTCCCCGTCGCCTTACGCCAAGGGTAGGGGGTGTGCATAGGCAGAAATTTACCTATGCTTAAAACTTTCTTTCTTGAAAGTTCATGCGTACACTTTTTTGCGTTTGGTAACTTCTTAAACTCGCTTTCTAAGAGCGTGTGAAGATTTTTTTCTTTTAGTTCAATATCAAAACAACTACTCAAGGTAAGTAAACTAACATTTTCTTTTTTATGTATATTATTGAAATTGAACTTGCCAAGTTTTAGTCACAAACCGTTCAACTTTTTTTCTTATTTTAGAAGTCCGAATAATAACAACGCCACTAAACATGATGTGTAGCTAGCTTAGCTGTGGTTAGCCAACAATCGGTTCCGTGTGATTTCTAGTTCACCATTTCCCCTGCTTTAAAGTTTGTAATATCCATCCCAGTAATGTTGTTGGTGCTTTATATTTAAGTTTGGACTTGTGTTTTGGGATTTGAGCTGTGTTGTCTTGAACTGGATCTGTAACGGCAGTCAATCTCGGTTGGTGTGTGCGGCAGGGACATGTCCTGACATGACGCAGGCGCTGCCCCGGCAAGGCCCGATCCCTGTGCAAATCATCAAAATGTGTCAAAACTATGAGGGTAATGCAGGTTTAGATACTTAAAAGGACGTGGGTTCAACTAGAGCCTTATTGAAAAATCTGTTTTCACACATCATAGATATTTATCCGTGTAATATTGCCTATTTTCTAGTCCTGTTAAGTCTAGTTGAGGGGGAGACTTGCTGCTGGATTACTTACATATATGGAAGCAGCCCCCCTTTAGGTGTCCTGTGTCAGACCAAATCTCTAATTTGGTTAATTTATATTTATTAACGTTATTTGGTAGTTGTTGTTTTTTTGTTTGTTTTTTTTTAACGGTAATTTTAGTAATTACTGCTGTTTTTTTTATCAATTCTCTTGGAAAAAGTTAAATCTGTCTGGATTGTTTATATATTTTAATCTATGAGCCTAAGTTCCTGAACTGTTTGTAAAAGTGGAACCTTATCAGGATGCAATCTGCAAGGTTTAAAAACTTTTTTAAAATCAATTTTAATAATAAAAAGAAGTTGAATGCATTGTTTAAGTAAGATCAATTGGACTTTTATGTATCATTGAATTGACTTTAAAGTGCCTATAAATAAACTGAATCTTTTCATTACATTATCTAAAGGACAAAAGATAATCGACAGACTGTCACATTGATGTATGTTTTTTCTTTTGATACAGAAAAAGGCTTCTGGAATTGTTTGGTCCATTTCAAAATAAAAACTCTGGAGAAACCCTGGGCTTCATAACCTGCCTGGGGGGTGTTTAGCATCAGGATTCAGAGTTAATTTTTGTCTTCATCATTCAGTTTTGTTTACTTTTTTGTTTCCTGTCTAGATGATTGACACAGTAACAGGAGCACAGGCCTTTGCAGTAAAAGTAAAGGGCCTGATGGATCTGGAGGGCCGATACCAACCCAAGCTCACTGGCTTGAGGCTCATAGAGACTGCCCAGGACAACGGCCTCAGGATGACCACCAGGATGAGAGAGCTGGAGGTGAAGGACCTGCTTTATCTCTGCAGGTTCTTTGGCTTCAGCTCAGAGACGTTCTCGTTGGCGGTCAGCTTGCTCGATCGATTCCTCTCCGTAATGAAGGTTTGTGAATACATCAACACCGTTGTGGCATTTCATGTTACTTGTAGAGATACACCTATTGGAATTTTGTAGTAAGTATTGGTTTTGTAAGGTAAAAAGTAAGAACTAATCAAGGTAAAAATGGTCAGATTCTGCTCTCAAGACAATTTCTTGAGGCATCTCTAATTATTAGTCCCATTAAATCCACTAAGTAGTTCTGTACTTAAGAGGTCTCTGCTTGTTACCTACAGATTCAACCAAAGCACCTGTCATGTGTTGGCCTGTGCTGCTTCTACATAGCGGTGAAGTCCTCAGAAGATGAGAAGAACGTGCCCCTGGCCAGCGATCTAATCCGCATTAGTCAGAATCGCTTTACGGTGTCTGACATGATGAGGATGGAGAAGATCATCATGGAGAAGCTCTACTGGAAAGTGAAGGCCCCCACGGCGCTGCACTTCCTCCGTCTGTTTCACAGCCACATCCAGGAGCAGCTCGACGCCGAGAGGTTAGAACAAATAGTCGAGTTATCCTTAATAGCTTGTTGTGTAATGAAAGAGCTTTAAGTTTGACAGTGATTGAAATTGGCCCTTTTTTTTTTTTTTTGTTCACTCAAATACTTGAAAGTCAGATTTTCTTTTCATTTAATTAAATGCATCAAAACTGTAAGTGACTATTCGTTTCTGTTGTAAAAGTATAGATGGCCTCAAAGCAATTTGTCTGACCTTAGTAAAAATCATATGGAGGCTTTGCATAAATCTGGGTAAAAATCTTGTAATGCTTTAAATTTCTGTTGGACTCAAAGCTACTTTTATGGTGACTGTTTGTAACATATAGATCTAAATTTAAGAGTTTTCACCATAAGTTTGCATGTGTTGTAGCTCTAACAAAGGGAGCCAGAAAGAAGCTTTTAAAACATTTTATTCATGTAAATTTGTTTTGGTAAAGCCTTGTCACTGGTAATTATGTAGTTGAATCAAAATATTCACATTTGGCAGCTTACATAATTTAAGTAACCCAGATTCACTCTTGGCAAGCACTTTATTTGTTTTATTGCCATATTTGAATTTAATCCCCTCATTCACTTGACAAAGTTTGTTCTTGCATGTGGATTTGTAATGTGTTTTAATGCTGATTTTTTTTATTTATTTATTTTTTTCCCCAGCAGGGAGATACTGAGCATTGAGACACTGGAGGCGCAGCTCAAAGCCTGTCACTGCTCCTTCATCTTCTCCAAAATCAAGGTAGGCTCCGAATGGATGTCCACATTTCCTGGTCTCAATTATTTACAAGATTATAAAGGAAGTTCTATTGTTGGCAAGTAGCTTCCTGTAGCGATATCTTTTTGTGGCTTGTTTGTAGAGTTAACAAAAAAAAAATCTACAATTGCTGCCGTTGAAAAACGGATGACACATTAAACATGTTTCACTCTTAAGTTTTTAGGTTTCAGAGTTGGTTAAATGTTTGCTTTGGTTCTGTTTGAACAGACTGAATAGTCGCTGCTGTTTTTACCTAACTTTTTTTTTATTAGCAGTTATTAGATGAGCATTAGGTCCTTACTGAAAAGAATCTGGAATTTGATTTCTGTGTTTTTCACATCTGTTTTTAGTATGAATGTAAATAAAAGTAGGGAACATATTTGTATTTCCAGACTTTGTTGCATGATCCATTGTCTAAACAATGTACCCATCATTCCATCTCTCCACTGTGTCCATTCTTATTTTCTTTCACTTATTTTTGTCCATCCAGTCTCCAGTTTTTCTCTAATACCGAATGCAAACCCTGCCGTCTCAACAGACATCTCTAATAAATGCACTTAATGTTTAGATTTAAAGGACTAAGAAATTTTAATTCTTGGAATTAGAACTTGGGGGGGAAGTGTGTAGCAACCCTTTGAAAACATCTCCATTTATTTATTTTTTTTCTCCACAGCCGTCTCTTCTTGCTCTGGCTCTGCTGTGCTTTGAGGCCCAGGAAGAACACGACCCTGAACACATGAACCAAATATCTGAGGCCCTGAAAAATCTGCAGCACCTGCTGAATGTGAGTTCTGCTGGAAACGATAAATCTAGTGTTGCTCAGTAATACAGTATGCCCTCATGTGTACTGGTTTCTGGTGTGTGTAGGTGAGAGACGGAGACCTGGTGTGTGTTAGAGAGCTGGTCGGGAAATGCCTGGCTGAATACGCCAACACCAAATGCTCCAGACCGAACAGCCAGAGACTCCGCTGGACCATCTCAGGAAGAACGGCGCGCCAGCTGAAGCACAGCTACTACAAGATCACTCATCTTCCCACCATACCCGAGTCAGCCTGTTGAGAAGCAGGTGCATGGATGGCCTTACATGCAGGGAGAAATTCCTGCTGTGTGGTTGTCCACTTAATTTTCCTTGCAGATCTTCATTATTGATAATGAATTTCTTTAAGGAAAATATGAAACCTTTAGGAAACTTTTTTTTTCTTTCCCAATAACAAGAAATACTACTTTGTCAGAACAGCCAATCCACCCCCCATCCTGTTAAGTTATACTTTCCTGGTTGAGTTGCCTGCACAGGTGTACAGTATGTTCTTGTTTTAATCCATACCTCCATGATTTTGGTATGGGTTGCTGGTTTTAAGCTAAAAGTATTGAACCACCTAGGTCCTCAGTCCACCATGTGGAAGAGGAGGGAGAAGGATTTTGTGATCAGCAAAAATGGAACCAAGAAATCGGGCCCAAAATCCTTAACTCTCACCCTAGGTTGCTAAGCTGTCCTGAATGCACACTCCTACCCCAAGGTGATGACTTTTTTGTTTTTTTGGCGCGGGAAGTCTGGTATTTAACCAGAAAAGTGAAGCTGGTGGCGATCCTGTCAGTTCTGTGGACGCACAAAGCCTCCACAGTATCACTTGATTGGTTTTAGTTGAAGAAAAGTGGGCACTGCCGTGGAAAAGTAGGTCGGAACTCGTTTTGCATTTTCTTGACCGATATTCCCAGTGTAGTACATTTTATTAGTGAGGAGAAATAAAACGTGTTCTGGAGTTCAAAATGGTCAAAGAGATACACAATCTGATCTTATGTTTGTGCACCTTTCAATAAAAATTTATTGAAAAGCTACACTTGAGTGCATTCTCATTATTAAAAGGCAACAACACAGTTTTTACAAGTAGTCTTGATTCTTCATCTTGTATAATGAGCAACAACTTTGAGTCAAACAAGGTCTACAAAAAGTTCCCCGTGACTGAGGAAATCCAGAAGGAGACACTGCTGTGAAGAGACTCTTAACTTTTCCACATCATGGTCAATTTGTCTGGCTGGAACCAGTTTCCTGTTCTCAAAGGAAAAAAAAAAGTACATCCACTGCTGGAAGTCAGGAGAGAGGAGACTGTCACTGTTGTAAGCTGGAAAAATCTGGACCTCCCCCAGCAAAGTTTCCAGAAATCTCTGCTCCGCTGAAGTCAAATCCAGGATTCTAGACAAATTAAAAAAAGCTAATCACATACAGTTGATGGTTTAAGGGAATACGTTTAAACCATTAATAGTTTATATAGTGTGTATATATAGAGAGTTTTAATGTTGAAGTAGGACTTAAAATTCCAAAAGAAAATGTGCTTTTCCTCTTTCCTAAAAATATCTCAGAATCATGATTGTTGGCAACAACTTAGCTTTTTCCATAAGCAAACACGGTGTAAATTAAAATTTACAATGGGTTACAATATAAAATGCTGTAACCCATTGAACCTATGAAAATCTTCGTCCATCTAGCCTTTTCTTGTTTTAAAGCATTGTGCAGTATGTACAGGCAACAAGCATGTACAGTATATACAGCATGGTTATTTTTGGCAACTTTGTTTTTTTTGATGATTGAATTTAAACAAGAAATGCATGATCCTAAAAATCTATCTTCACTTCAAGGGTCTGACAACAATTTTTCTGGTTATATGGTTTTCTTAAAATACAGTCTTAAAAAATAGTGTGTAATCTGAAACTAAAAATCTAAAAGCTGTTTCACCATGTTTATATTGTCACTTTAGAACCACAAAATACAACATATTTCTATTGGATGTCTTGTGACAGACCAGGTTAAAGTTAGAATCTATGAATAGGAAAGAAACTTTAGAGGATTATAAAAGCTTTTAAGGATGCACTGACACCACATAAGACCTCAGTGAGACTTGAGGATGGAGTAGGGTAAAAAAAAAAAGTACAAATACCTTTGCAAGACACTATCATTCATTGCAATAATCTTGTATAATAACTGTGTAGTTAATCTTTAGTATTATGTTATGATTCAAGTGTTTTCTTTCATTCATAAAAAAAAAACAAAAAAAAAACAGCTTTACTTAAAAGTGTGTCTCCCCTTTACACTGTCCTGGCAGCACCCTGTGTGTGTCTCAGCGGTTTTGGGTCTAACTGACCTCTCTCTGGAACCGCTCCAGCGTGAGCTTCCTCTGCATCTGGTCCTGGACCCAGGCATTCGCACAGTACTCGCCCTCCAGCAGCGAGGTCCAGCAGTTCCCTGCTTCTCTGTTCGTCTTCATCAGGACAATCCGAATTAGACATTTGTCCTCTGAAAAGAAAAGAAAAGAAATCAGGATGGACGGATGTTTTTAAACATTAACTTCAGGTGGAGCTGGTGATCGTTCTGAGGTGTTTGCAGCTCACCCAGTGTCCATGTGGCCTCGTCAGACAAGGTCATGTCAAACAACCTTCCCTGGTAGGAGGTAGAAAAATACATACATTATGTTTTCATGCAGCAATCAAAACTAATATGACATTAGGACTAACAGATGGTTGTAACAAGTTACCACAAGAATACATAGAAAAGTGTAAACTGTTTAAATAAATCATGTGAAACATGTAGATAAAAGCCTAACAAAAAATACAAAACTATTTGTCTATCCTTACTTATTTCTGAAAGTCAAACTCATATTGATACAATGCACATAAGATGACTTTTTTTTTAATTTGCTGTAATTTTGACAATCATGGCTTAGAGATAATACAAATTTAAAGTCAGTATTTCAGAAAATTAGAATATTACAAAAAGTTCAATAAAAGGTGTTTTAAACAGAAATGTCAGGCATTTTAAAAGTAATTCCACTTCTGGTGAAACTCCCAGAAATCCTTAAATAGATTTTACTTGACAAGCTTTTCAAGGTTACGGCCATCGCTGTTGCTGGTCAACCTTTCACTACCACACTTTTTCCTTCCACTCAACCTTCCATTTGTATGCTATAACCTTTTCACGATATTTACATTTTCTTAAAGGGTATAATGAATTTTCATCATCTGTAGGCAAAATTAAAAGTAACAAAGACTTGAAATAATTCACTCTATGCAAAATGAATCTAAGAGTTTCGGTTTCTGAAATGAGTGACAAAAAATATTGAACTTTTTCAACACCATTAAGAGTTTGTTTTTTTTTGCTGTACTTGGGGGTCAGTTTTATCACTCTACTCCCTTCACTGGCATGTGTCTAATGATTTCCTTTTGCTTGAACTTAAACAAGAAATGCATGGCCCTAAAAGTTTTATTCGTTTTAAGGTTATTTTTTGACATTTTTTTTTTAGTTACATGGTTTACTTTTTGTATTATTTCCAAGTTTTTACACTTATTTATGGTTCATGTTTTGTACTTCTGTATCTTCAGTCCCAAATGTGTATTAGGATGGTTCTAAACTTATCTGTATAATCCAATTGAAGAAGATAATGACTCTCTGAGACGAATACCTCGCTTCTTACCTTGAATATTTCCTTCCCTCTGACCTGCAGCTCGATATCTCTGCTTCCTAGGCGGCACTTCACCTCTTTAGCAGAGGTCCCTGCAGGCACATGGACTTCGATGAAGACCTCCTCCATGGTCTGGTACCAGGACCCCCACGGTGTCTTACAAGGGACAACCCCGCTCCTCTCCTCAAAGTGGACTGACATACTGCCGCTTCACAGCGCCTGGCAACGCTTACTGGTTATACTGGTCACCAGTGCGGGTCTTTTTTTTTAATTTTTTTTATCCGGAATCACAACAAACTTCAACTTCTTTCTCTCCATCTGTTTCCGGTTGAGTATGCACTCATGTTGCCTGCAGTACCACCTGCTGTCCGACTGCGCGAACTGAAAGTACGTTTATGTTTCCCGATGCATCCTTAATGCAACACTCTCAGTAAGAACTCTGTTAGTCAAACTTGAATTGAGGTGTTTATTTCTTATCTAAATGATGCTGTAATTTACTCTCAGCAGTTATAAAGCGAATCCACAGTTTGTCTAAAAATGGAGTGGATTTACTAATCTGTTAATTAGATTACTGTACTCGTCTCACTGCCTACTATTCTTAAGCAGACGCTGTGGCAACACAGAAAAGAGAACATCTCTTACACATATTTTAATGTTAAAAAAATTACAGAAAAAACTGATAACTGTTTCTGAAGATGGCTGCTGCCCCTTTATCTGTGGCTGCTCTAATCTGCTTGATTAGGTGAGTCTTGAATTTAAAACTGTTACAAGGGAATTTAAGTCTTAAGGTGTAACTATCTCTATGTCTATGCAGTGTAGCTAATGCACAAGGAGGTGAAAAAGTATACTCAGACAACATCACTCGCATTTTGGATAGACTTTTGGATGGTTATGACAACAGACTGCGACCTGGTTCAGGAGGTAATTACAGAACCTGTTTTTGTAATCTGAAAAATATAACATACTCCAGTTATGCCTTTTATGCATAATACATTGGTGGTTTGTCTGTCATTGATGTAGGTGGTATTACAGAGGTGAAAACAGACATCTTTGTTACCAGTTTTGGGCCTGTTTCAGATGTTGAGATGGTAAGATATGCCTTGCAAAATATTCCTTTTGAATACTACATTTTTCTTGTACAACTTATAATACAAAGCTGATCACCCAAAGATATTTCCTGTAGCTACAACAATTATGAACAAATTCAAAGTGTGTCTAAAGAATTTATTCAGTGGTGATGGAGGTGGTTAGAGTATGTTTCCCAAAAATAAATTACTATGTTTAAAGCTCTACAGTGATTATATGAGTTAGACTTTGTATGTAGTATTTTTAAAGATGTAAAGATAGGAAGGTCCAATTGATTCTGACTTGTGTGGAATTTGTACACACAACATGAGTTTCACAGATGAAAACATTCCTGTAAAAATGTTCAGGTTTAAATAAAATGGTCAAAGTCCCAAGAAAAACTTAAAAAGACCTTTACAACGTCTGGATAGATATCCATCCACACAACTTTATTAGATCACAAGAAGGGTTGTTTTCTCTGAAGCAAAATCTCAATAAATGAATGATGACTCAAGATAGTACTGAATATGTGCAGACTATTAGGGTGCTTCAGTGATCATCTGCCATGTGACCATCTAATAAGCTTTAATTTGTCTGACTAGCCCCATAACTCCATTATTGATGGCCTTGAAATCAATATGACAACATGTCAGACAGCGAGAATGGACGAATGGATTGATTCATGATTATGTGGGATGAGTGGCATCCATCATCGCTCATTATCTCCCCTCACCTTTCTCTGCATATTGAAAGCTCTCTCTGGTGTTAAATATGCACATTATAGAATAAAGCCATGGTTTAGGGGTCATTAAAAAAATAATTTTTTTGTCCACTAATGTGTTTTTGTTCAGGAATTTACCATGGACATGTTCTTCCGTCAGATGTGGGTCGATGAGCGGCTGAAGTTTGAGGGCCCCATTGAAATCTTACGTCTTAACAACCGCATGGTGGACAAGATTTGGACACCAGACACCTTTTTTAGAAATTCAAAGAAGTCCATTTCCCATAATATGACCACACCCAACAAGCTCTTCCGTATAATGCAGAATGGAACTGTCCTCTACACCATGAGGTTATTTTGTTTTCAAGATCTCTGTAGTTGAGGTTGAATTAAATATATTGCATATTTCAGTAGAAAACAATAGGAATTGAATCTGTGTTTGTATTCTGCTCATAGACTAACAATCAGTGCAGAGTGTCCAATGAACCTCATGGATTTCCCCATGGATGGCCACGCCTGTCCTCTCAGGTTTGGGAGCTGTGAGTACAGCAGATGTTTTCAACAGAGCAAACATCATTTAGTTGCCACAGTTTCAGACATTACACTTGATTGAATGAACATGTTTTTCTTTTAGATGCGTACACCAACAGTGAAATTATTTTCACCTGGAGGAAAGGATTAGCAGGGTCTGTCGATTGTCCCAAAGAGTCAATAAGTCTTCTGCAGTACGATCTGGTTGGACAGATTTTGTCCAGTGAGATAATGAGGTCAAACACAGGTAACACGTCCTATCAGTGAGGAGATTACTCTTCTTCTTTTACACTTCATACAAGATGCAAGACCTTTGAATAAGAGACCAAATGAGTCTTCAAGTTTTGTTAAATACAACAAGGATTTAAGGTTCAGAAGATTAATTTTTTTAAGAAAACAGAGTTGAGTGCTTTCAGTCTGCATCCATACCATGTTAATGAACATTTAACATGTTCTACTCTGCTCTTTATTGAGCACTTCTAACTTCACATGTCCCGCTTATTTTCCAGGTCATTATTCTGTGCAGGTGGTCCATTTCCTACTCCAGAGAAAGCTCGGCTACTATCTCATACAGACCTATATCCCCCTCATCATGGTAGTCGTGCTGTCGCAGGTTTCCTTTTGGATCAACAAAGAGTCTGTTCCAGCACGTACAGTCGCTGGTATACACCCTTCCTGTCTGCATCATTATGCAATTAATGTCTGCTAATCACTGTGGCCAATAAAGTTTCATGCATGCTTGATTAACAAATATCTGCCTCTCCTTTAGGCGTCACCACGGTGCTGACCATGACCACCTTGAGCATCAGCGCTCGGGAGTCTTTGCCCAAAGTGGCTTATGCTACAGCCATGGACTGGTTCATCGCTGTGTGTTTCGCCTTCGTGGCCTCCGCCCTCGTTGAGTTTGCAGCAGTGAACTACTTTGCCACCTTGCAGGCAAACCGCCTGAAGAAGCAGAGAGCCAGACAAGACAGGCTGGAGGTGCTGGCCACTGGCAGTGACGATGGCGACACAATATCTGTTAGTAGTTGAATTTCATGACATTAAAATATGGATGACTTTGTTTAGTTTTCAGTGAGGCTTAAAAGCGAGAGAAATCTTATAGCTGAATCCAAACACACCGAAGACGATGACAGCAGGAACCCGTGGTTCCTTCTGTCACTACTTGAAGCATCATCCATCACAAATACACTATTTATTTATTTATATAAAGTGTATTAAAAGAGAGAAATCTGTTTTTCTCCTTTCTGATACTAAATACAATCTTTTCCTATTTTAAGTAACTTAGAATGGCCAACATTCTTTAAGTTTACTAATAATGGCTGGATTTGGGATTACTAATAATTCTACTCAAATTTTAATTAATTCATATCTTTAAATTCAGAAGTTAGCACACACCAATATTTTGTTGTTGGGAAAGCCAATGTGATGTCAATGATTAAGTTAACTGGAGGTTCAAACACTGGATGTAAATTATTTGTTTTGTTTTATGATTTGGGTTGGATAGCTGTACGTTGTACCTTAATAAATAATTTTAAAGTTGCTTTTTACATTTCCTCAAGTTATATTTAATAGTCAAAAATCAAAAAAGAAAAAAAGTATAAATTTGTAAGATTATAGACTGAACTTTCTGTAAATTCATTTAAAATATTTGTGTGTTATACTTATTCTTGGTATACATCTGCAGAGTAACAAAAGGTGGAAAGTTTGCAGATTTTATTTAATTTTTTTACTCCACAAGAGGTTTAAAACAAGGCGTAGAATACAAATCAGAACAAAAATAAGTATTTCTGTGCATTTCCAAATCACTCCGATTCCATTATTGACCCCATTAAGGATCCCTCACAACATAAATTTGCTGTTTTGTGCTTTCATGTGGAGCTATAGGTTTTATGCTAATACAGTAAGCCACCACAGTGTCCTCTTAGGATCTGTCTCACATGTGAATCTCATGGTTGGATGTTTTAAAAATAGCTTTAGTGTGAGAACAGAGTACAAATCCAAATACTCCCTGTGTCTTTTTGAAACCAGCCAATGAATTTCTAGAAAACCACCTGCTGCGCTCTATAGAGATGCTTGAATATTATTAACATACATGAATTTAACTAGCAGAATTCAACTCATGTTGAGTGCATTTTTTTCCTACTTTTTTTTCTCTTATTGATATCCAAAAACTTAACTTTTCACCAATTTAATCTTCCTGCCTCCTTCCTCTCAGATGGACAGCAGCCACCGAGAAGGCCTGAAGAGGAGAAACCACTCAGTGAGCTGCAGCGAGCCTGGAGATATCCCCCCAGTGCCCATTTTCCTCCAGCAGGGCTCGGCTTTTCCTCAAATCCCTCAGCTTGCCGGAACAAGCCCGATTGACCGCTACGCCCGCATCCTCTTTCCCCTGACCTTTGCCCTTTTCAACTTAGGGTATTGGGTCATATATCTGACCAAAGAAACCATTGAGTCTGCAATGTGAGTCATTCTCTTTTTTTATGATACAATTTGGATAATTTAGATTTTTACAGTTGAATTGTATGTTTATTTGATTTAGCGTGCTGTTACCCCTTACATTTTGTCACATTACATTGCCAAGTTTTAGTGTTTTTTTTTTAAATGTATTTTGCATGACAGACCTTCAAAAACTGACATTACTGGGAAGTGAAAAGGAATGGATATGTGAATTTAAACTTTTTACAAATGAAAATTTAAAAAGTGTGGAATGCAGATATACTGAGCCTCTTTGAGTCAGAGTTTTTTATACAATTCACTACACTTACAAACTTTGACTTCGCTTCACTTACATCAGCCGTTCATACAGAGACAAAGACTTTTTGCACATTGCCCAGTCAAATTGATGGGTAACGCTTGTGATTAGCCATTTTCAAGTTTGCAATCAGATTTTAAATTAGATTCAAGTCTAGACTTGGGCTGGCTCGTTCTATCTTGTAGATATTGTTTTATCTAGATTATTTCCTTGTAGCTCTGGCCAAATGCTTAAGATCGTTGTCCTGTCAGAACCACAAATACAACTAATAAAAATGCACATAAACTCTTTCTTCTCCTCACAGTCCTAAGTTGAATCAGATCAAACGTCTCTGTTGGGATGACCAAAATAATTTCTATCTGCTAATTGCCACAATAATGAGAGATTCCTTAATCATTGTCTTCAAAATCAAACATTTATATGTTCTAATTGATTAACTGGCACTTTTGGAGGCACACCTGTGGATGTATTTTAAGGTCACACCTGGAACACTGCTGTCCTGTTTGACACAACAGGAAAATAAAGTAAATCAGCCAAGATATCAGGAAGACAATTACAGAGCTGCACAAGTCTAATTAATACTGATGTTTGTGGATGTAACCAGACTTAATGTGCTAGAGTTAAAGCTATAGGAATGCTTTTCCAAGAACCTGCACTGAGAAATGTCCCAATTGAAAACTATTCGCCCTTCTTCTGACTGCTTTTCATCCATTTGGAGCTGAACCTTAATTCAGCAAGTACATTTTCTTTGCTGTATTTTATTGTTGTTATTGTTAACTTAGGTTTAGGTTTAGTGGTGTAAAAATCTTCTTGGGATTTTGAGTCAAAGACTTAAAATAGTAATTCAATTTGACCCTATTTCTAACGCTGAAACACCAAGTCGGTGCTATATAGAGGAGAATGATGTTAGGTTGCACCGACACTACGAATGCATTTTTTAAATTTTGTTTTTATCATCTAAGGGGGATGGAGCTTGCAGCTAATTTAAGAAGGAAGCAGTGCATCATATTTGCAGGCTGGCAAACCCCCTTTTTAATAACACTGTTTCTCTGTGGGGAATAAGACCAACCAGAGCTCACTTTGTAGCTTATTACACAATGAACCAACTTTTTATGCTCATAAGTGAGCCACTTCCGAAGCATAAAGCTCCATGACCAAGAAGGAAAATGGGAGCTAGAGTGTAAAAAAGACCGCAAGAAAAAGAGAGAGAGAGAGAGAGAAAAAAGAGACAGGGTGGTGGTGGGGAGATCTGTTATGTAACGCAGAGGAGTGCAGATCTGCTCATCATGCTTCTCATGTTGCTGTCAGAGAATATTTATGGCTGTTTTGTTTGTTTAATGTGAGAGAGAGACAACATGGAGAGCCTGGCAGCAGCTGTGGCACGTCCATTCCCTGGTATGCTCTGTTTCTACGCTGCTACTTTTGAAGGGTGTGAGGATGAAGAGTGCAGAAGCAGAGCTGGCTGTGCAGCACACTGCAGAGAGAGCTTCTCTGAATGTGGAATAGCGTGAGCTCACGTTTCTGATGTGCCTTGTTCTGGTGTTGCAGGGACATTGATCTGAAAAACTGAGAAGACTTTAAGAGAGGGAGAGCACACATGCAGCTTGAGAGACCTTCAGGATCCATCCATCCATTCATCCATTCGTCTGTCCGTCATCCATCCGTCCATCCATCATCCATCCATCCGTCCGTCCTGTATCACCTCATCCCCCCCTCACTTGTGCTCTCATCTGACAGAGGAAATGAATCAGAAACTCATTTATCCTTCTGCTGCACATCTCTTCACTACACCACCTGTGAGCGCTGACCACTTGCGAGTCTGATCTGCACCTGATGAGATGCCCTTTAACAAAGGCTCCCAGTCACTTTCAACCCCACCATGCACGGCAACCCCTCAATCCAAGACAGATGCTCCTCACGCAAGCAGGGCGCACGATGCACACAGACCGAGGAACGCATCAAAAAGGCTAGCATGATATAATCTGCGGTGGCTGTAACTGGTGGTGATGCAACAGTGAACCAATGCCTTCAGAGGCCTGCCCTCTACAGAAGCACAGCTCCGTCTCTGCAAGAAGATCAAAGGCAGTTTAGAAGAGGCTCACGTCCCCCTCCCTCACTGCTTCAAAAAAAAAGAAAAAAAAAAAGAACTCAAATCTTGGAAAATGAATTGTGGGACCATGTTTTCCACCCCACCTTTCCTCCCTGGAGCTTCGCTGCTCCCTTCACACTTTGTGATGTGCTGCATTTTCTCACTAAATATTGCGGAAAAGAGTTGGAAACATTGGTGGATTTTGGTATGGAGGGCATGGCACACTGCCCAGGGTGGCATTACATGGAGCATGAGTGTAAAGGATGTAATAAGAGTTTTCTATGTGTCATACCACTGCAGTTGGTTCATACTGATGCTGATCCAACCAGAACTGGATGTTCTACAGTGAACACAGTCTCTTATGTTCCAGACTGCACAGACCTTCATATTTTTTTCAAAACCCTTTTCTGTTTGTTTCTAATATTCAGGTGCAAACATTCGTTGGTTGTAAAAGTGGAAATATTTTTAAAAGAACATCAAAAAGTGGAAATTTTCTAAAACCCTTTTTGCATTGTATATGTCTGATCTGGATTTCCAGGGATTACTGAAATCAGTGGTCTGATTTTAAAATACCAAATTTGTTGTACTTTTTCATTAAATTTCAAATGTACGCTGAAAAAGTTGAAGGTTGAGATCAGATTGTACAAGAAAACACGAGCTGCAACTCTTTTTGGAGAATCTTGACCCCAGTGCTGCTTTAGCCATGCAAATGATTTTCTTTTGATTTTTTTATGCTTAATTTATCTCAGAACTCAGAACTTAGAGGTGGGAATGATGTCTGACCCATTTGGGAACAATTTACTGTAAAGTCATAAAGCAGTCAGATTTACTAATTATTATGTTACTTGGTGGTACAAACTGATAATAGTGCATTTGTCCTAATTGTTTTTTTGTTGTTAAAAAAAGAAGAGGAATATGTTCAAAAACTGTCCAAACTCCTTATAATAACTTAGAAACATTTTGTACCTTACATTTTATATGCAAACAGTCATATTAGACACCAGGCTGCTTCACAAACTCAGTTGGAATGGTGACTTCCTGTTGTTTTTCTGACTGGGAATTCTGAAAATCCAACTTTCAAAGACATACGGATCACATCACGCCGTTATCACCACAAGCTGCCAGAACAAATGTACTACAGTGTTTTTGGTTGGAGTCCAGCAGGCATAAAAATGGAGGACAGAATGTCATTTCAGCAGGAAACTAAAATACTGCCACTTATGAAAGCAACATTCTGCTCGTGATACTCGTAAGATGAACATTTTAATTATTTATTTATTTGGCATTTGTACCATCTCAGGTGTCTGGTATGAAAAGTTGAATACATAGACTGGTACAGACAGGACCAGTCACTAACTCTAAGGGGTTTCCCAGTGGCGCTATTCTTGTAAGAACATCGACTGAGTGGATAAGATACCCAAGAGTCTTAGTTGGATTCATTTTCTGTTTTTGTTGTTACATGAAAAAAATTGTTGGAACTGGTGTCTGTAAATATCCTCTTTAACAAATTTAGTCAAATGAATCAGAAGGAACAAACTTATTCTAGTTGATCCCTGAAATGCTTCACCTTGTCAGTGGACAAAACCATCTTCTTTGTAATAAACAAGCAGAGTACAGCACAGATGAACGTGCTTTCTTGTTCTTTCTAAACATTAATGCCCGCGTCTTCATTACGCACATCCAGTAGTCCCTTTAATATTTTCCTCTGCAATGGAAACGGCTCATCCACCATCATCTCTCTCCACTCTTTGATCTTGGACTCGCTGCACGCATGCGCCCCTCATTGGCTCCTCTGCGCCGTCTGGAGTAAGTTGGATGTGCGCTCTCCTCACTCGCATCCAGAAGCCATCAGGAAAAACTGTTGCGATGGGGAGGATCAGGGAAAACCACTTTGGGATTTTGACTTTTTCCCTATTGCTGACCTTCATCTGGGCTCAAAGGTAAATCCCGATTAAGCTTCGTTTTTTTACGTTCGATTTTTGCATGTGTCGTTTTGCATGGCCTGTTAGATATTTATCAGCTCGTTTTTTTCTTCTTCTTCTTCTTCACCTTTTTCGTTTCTCCTCCTCAGCGTCAAGGATATTAAGGATCCGAGCAATATGCCTCTGGTGAAGGAAACAGTGGACAGGCTGATGAAAGGATACGACATTCGGTTGAGGCCAGATTTTGGAGGTAACGAAATTTTTTTTTTTCGCGCCCCTCCCGACGTGCGATACATGCTTAATGAATCGCAAAATCCGCTTTAATCATCCCTTCACAGTCAAATGGGCCTTGCCAATTAGGCGAAGAGAAATGATGAGCGTATTCCGCTTTGATGAGAGGCTTTTTAACGTGATCGATCCCGCTCATCAATGTTTGATTACCCCGCTAAATAAATGAAATTAACAGCATTTCAATTAAAGTGGGTGTCAGACGTGACGGCTGCTGCCCGGCCCGATGATGCACAGCATCTCCTGCAGCGTCACGGAGCTGTTCAATTTACATGATGGCAGAATTATTCATATCTCGTCCTGTATTAACGCCTTCTCTCCTCCGCAGGTGCTCCCGTGGCGGTGGGGATGAACATTGACATTGCAAGCATAGATATGGTCTCTGAAGTAAATATGGTAGGTGGATTTTTTTTTTCTGCAATCATTCCGCTGTTTTTTTTTCTTCTTCCTTTTTTTTTTTATCTGGCACGGATCGCCTTTTATCACCTTTTTAAAGTGGGCTACTTATCACGGCTCAGTTGGAGCCAACCTGAGGACGTTTTTTTTTTTTTTTCCCATTTTCCTCAAACACATCACCTCCTTCCCTCTTCCCAGACTCCGCATTTGCTGCTCTGGTGTGCTGCTGCATTTGAATTCAAAACACACACTCACTGGCGCACTCGGACGCACAGCGCACGAAGAGCAGCCGTGTGTATTTGGTGTGTATTAGGTGTGCGTGTGTGTGCGCGCGCGCGAGAGTGTCCCAGCTTTGGACAGACCTTGGTTGGTTGTGTCACTTTCCACTCTTGCATGAATTGTTCATTATTGAAACGTCATTTATTAGCTATTCACTCATTAAAACAAAAGATATCATTATTTGCAATGAAAACAATTTGCTAACAGTGACACTCTGACACTTTGTTCCGGTAAACGCCCAGGGTGGCATACAGTTGGGGGCGGCAGGACCGCAAGTGCTAAAAAAATATATAGCTGTTTTTCATATTTAGCTAAAGACTGTAACTGATATCAGATGTGAATCTTATAATCTGCTATTAAAGTAAAGAGCAATTTCAAAGTGTCTTCTTTGAATAATCTGTACTTCATTTGATCATATGTCTAAAATATATAGCCTGGTCAAAATTACATTATTGTACATGTCTTTAAAACATCGTTTCACTCCTCTCCCCTCCTCCCCTTTTTTCTGTGCTGCTTGTACAACCTGAGATTTTAATTAGGGTTTGCAAAATTTCCAATTTTAAAAGTTGGAAAATTTCAATGGAATAAACAGGAGTAAAACTGGGATTGGTGTTGGTGCTGCGGACTTTGGGCGGAAGTAGAGCTGCCAGGGCAGCACAGAGGTCCCACAGAACAAATGATCACACACCCAGTCACAACGAAGGGAAATTTAGAGAGGCCATTTAACCTAGCAGTCATGTTTTTAGACTATGTGAGGAAGACTGAGTACCTGTAGGGAACATGCAGGTTAAATGCAGAAAGGCCCCAGGATGGGGGCTCAAACCTTAGATCTTTTTGCTGCCAGTTTGACAGCAAAATGCTAATATTATTATTATTATTTAAATTATAACTGTGAATAAATTCAGGCAACAACAGATCGAAATATGTTTTAAAAGAGTTTTTGTTTTTCTAAACCTTGTGTATCATATTGACTAAACAAGATTTCACACTGCAACACATCTATAGTATTAGTCAATCAAATACATTTTGCGTTGCTGATTACAGGTGCATAAGCCCCCCCTACATGCATGGTGCCTTCCTCCATCTGCAGATGATTCCTAGAATGCTGAGGCTGCATTTCTGGGAGATGATCTTGATGATGTTCAGGATGTGGACATTACCTAAATGAGTTTGGCAGAAATGGGTTCGAAGCTGTAGGTTTCATAAATTTGGGAAAATATAGTTTGTTGGTCTACATGTCCGGGCTGCACAGTGGTGCAGTTGGTAGCACTGTTGCCTTGTAGCAAGAAGGTCCTGGGTTCGATTCCCGGCCGGTCTTTCTGCACGGAGTTTGCATGTTCTCCCTGTGCATGCATGGTTCTCTCCGGGTACTACGGCTTCCTCCCACAGTCCAAAAACATGACTGTCAGGTTAATTGGTCTTTCTAAATTGTCCCTACGTGTGTGTGCATGGTTGTTTGTCTCTGTGTTGCCCTGTGACAGCCTGGTGACCTGTCCAGGGTCACCAGGCTCTCACCCGGAATGTTAGCTGGAGATAGATACCAGCACCTCCCAACCCCACTAGGGACAAGGGTGTAAAGAAAATGGATGGTCTACATGCTGAATGGCTCTGTTTCAAATTGAAAAGAGGCTCTGTTCATTTTAAAATTTGAAGCTGATGTTTTTTAAGTTTTACAATTTTTTTTAAGTGGTTGGGTAAGGAATGAGTAATGTTTTAATCAACACTCATGTTTTGTTATTTGATGAAAGAGTTGGTTGTTACTTGATAAGCTTCTGCTTACAGATAAATTTGTTGAAGTGTGTTGTTAATTGTTTTATTTTGCGTGGATGCCTGTCTGTGATAAAGCAAAATGTTTATATTTATGCTGAATAAATTTTCTCCCAATTTTAGGTTAATTTGAATAAACACCAATAGTTCCCAGATAAATTTCCCTTTCATCCTTTTCCTTAGAACATTTCCTGCCCTTTGCATCACTAGTCTGGAAAACCATTAAAAGGACAAAATTCAGAGTTTAAGTCCAAGTTGAATTATTTTGCAAAAGCAATTCTCCTAGTTGGAAATCATACCCAGAGGTTGTGATAACATCCATTTTCTATTTTAATTAATTTTTTTAAATGGTGTAAACTACAGGGTAAAAATGTTTTTGTGAATATAATTTAGACCACCTCACATATTTTTTTAAAAGTAAACCAGAAGGAACAAATTTAATCTACGGTAGTTCAAACCTGAAGTGTCACAATTATCCATGTATTAAACATGTAGCCTCGCAGTGTTTATGCTAAAGTAAAGCTAGTTATCAATAGGGCACCATCTATCGGACTTGCATTTCACAAGACTTCAATAATGGACTTTTTAAAAATTAAAACCACAAAAACCACAGTGAACAGATTCCTAATTTGACGACATTAAGCTAATTTTCTCGTGGCCACTGTAAAATGCAGACTCTTAGGTGTAATGTGTAATGTCAAGAAAAATCCACAGGTCAGTATCGAGCAATGTGACAACCAATCCCAGTCCAGCCTGAGTAAAAACAAAATACACTAATAAAACAAGCTGTTAGAAATGAACCAGCAAAATTGTTCTTAATCAGTTAATTGAGTCCAATTTTAGCTAAACATCAAGGTCATTTTCCTTGAGTGGCTTTATCTTACATGTTAAAAGTAATAAAGAAATATAAACTGATTTGTTAGTGACGTATAAAATGAAGACCACAGCTAATGTGTGCTGTTCACTGGCAATGACTGCCTGGTGTCTTTCAGACCAGGAGGAAAAATTCAGCATCCTATGAATGTAAGAGCGTCATCTATTGATCGATGTCATAGTCAGACCAGTCCAGCTTCAACTTGGACCAGAATAGACTTAATCCACCCTGCTGCAGGTGTAACAGTTAGACTTTTGTAATTACTAACAACACTTTAAAACATGTTTTTCTTTTCTAAAGAATTAAGGGAAAACATCAAGTAGCATAATTGAAATGTAAGATATTATTCCTAAACGGTCTATTCCAATGACTTATTTGAAATCAGTCTACAGATAAAATAAATTAAAAAAATTCTTTTTTTTTTGTATTCAGCCATATGAGTTTGATGAGACGATAGACATCAAAATCAAAGAGAACAGAGATTAGTGTAGTCTGCAATTTCTCCACTGGATGACAATTTTTTTATGGTCCTCATATCATCTCAACCTAAAATAAGTAGTATAGCACTCTTTGATAGTCTTTTACAGTCAAGCATTAAAGTTATTCAACCCTTGAGATATGCATTTCTTTTTAAAACAAGATTTTTTTTGCATTTTTTTAACATTAGATAATTTACATGTATGCTTCATACATATTCATTAATGATTCAGCTTATTTCATATTTGAAAAATATTTATATGTAGTTCATGGGAAAATTCTCAGCAATCTTAACATAGACCTAAAATAATAGAAATGTAATATCTGACTTTTTTCTCCTCTTATCTACATTTGTCAAACTCAAGGCTCTGGGGCCAAATCTGGCCCATCATATCTTTTTCTGTGGCCTTCTAGACACATGAATAGAACATTGAAGATAACAGTTGTATACCTGAATAATACTTTATCCATAAGATAAAGGTAGTTTTCATTTGTATACTGCCAAATTACATCAATGTGAAAAGATGTTCAATATTATATACCATTAAAAAGTACTTCTCAAGTGCAGAGAAAGCTATTTATTCATATTTTAATGGTTTTTCAATGGGTTTTATCAATGCATTCTAACCACAATCAGCCATTTTATGACATTGAAAATCTTGACATGAGCCAAAATGATAATTAGCTTTACACCACTATTTTGACACGTATAATCATGTTTTACATCATCCTTTGCTGTCATGTTGCTGTCAGAATTATGCTAAATTATTCCTAACTTCATAAATTCATTTTATATATATTGCCACTTGGAGTCAAAGATTAACCTGTTTATCTTTTCGTTTTATTTGGATTTTGCATCATGTCAACTCTTTACAATGGTCATTTTTAGTTCTTATTTTCAATTATTAAATCTAATATCTCATGCAGCTAAATGGACTGTGCTACTTTTCATGTAGAGGCCCAGAAATTGCAAAGGTACTTTTGGTCAATTAGCATTTTAAAATCCTGAAATATACTTCCTATTGGTTAGATGATAGGAATAAAAGGGAAATGTCCATGTTTCTATTTAATTGTAGTCTGTGATTTGCCAATAGATGGCACTATGTCAACTGATGCTTCAAACTTTGGTAAAAAATTGTCCCAGGCTGTGTGACAAGATTCAATATGTTTAACATCTTTTAAAAAACCATGGCGATGTCATTACTTTTGAGTAATTCAGAGGCAACAGTCAGAGCCTGAACACATAGAAAAGCACAAAAAAGAAGTTATTTAATTTTCCAAGCTTTCAAAATGGAGTGCCTGTCAGCCATTCATCGGTTTTAGCAGGAAAACATGGCGGCTTATTTAGGTGAATACGGAATAATCAGAGCGTCTCCTTCGATGGAAGTGATTTGTTTTTAGTGGAGGAGGCTGCCAGAACGGAAGTGACTTGGTGGGACAAGAAGGGGCGTCCATGGAGAGTTTAAATCTTCTTCTCCCCTCTCCAACCGTCTCTCCCGCCCTTCTGACTGGATCCCTGGCTGTAACGCTGAGCTCAACAGCCATGTAATCCACCTCTGCCTTGCTCCAAAGGGCTATCTCACTCAAGAACTAGGCATCTAGGCGGGCATTCATCTGGAAAAAAGAAAGAAAGAAAGAAACACTGCTTCATACATCCGCCTGTGTCTGCAGCTATACACAAAACTGTGCACACAGACTTTACAGAGTGAAAGGCGACTGACGTCACAGTTCCCAGTGGCTATGCAAGAACCTCCATCCCTCTCATTTCTCAGAAAAGCTCTTCCTGCCAGATCCACTTCGACAGATTTAGACAGAAAGTGAGAGATAAAACACTGTAACAACAAACCTCTGGCTCCTTGTGGACTCCTGCTCCACATGTTGTTACCTTGTGAAGAATCCCTGTAAATTGCATAACAGGTTGGAATCTCCTCCCCCTGTTCTTCTGCTCTTCATCTCTAGCTCCTTTCAGCTGGAATAAAGGGTAAGCAGTTGACGAGATTGATCCCGGAGAAATCAATGATATCACCGTGATCACGAGGACGCAGCCGGTGACCTGTGCTCGGTGCGGCGCTGCTTTGATCCTCCTCATCACGGCCAGCTGCTTTTAAGATTAAAGTGCTGATGGGAAAACAGGCAGGAGAGGAGAGACTGAAACAGGCGAAGACGGAGAAGAAGAAGGTTTTAATAGAGATGAAGGTGGCTGTGACCATATTGCATCTTGTTATCGGCACAACAGTGGCAAATGTTGCTGTTGTTTTTGTCTTACCATGCAACATCTGGGGAAGCCATGTGCTGTATTGAGATGAGAGAAAAGCATAGAAGCATTCTTATTTAGTGAGCTAACTAGCAGTGCGGCAACAAGTGGGGGAGGGGCAGAACTGTACTACTATTCTCCATGCAGACAGATAAAAACTCAGATTCTTTCTCTCTTGAATTCTGGTGGCAGGATTTTAGGTTCAGGTGTAATCTGGAGTTTGTACTTCCCACTGTCAGGGTTGGGGTGCTTGCTTATAGAAAAAATGGTTTTAGTCAAATTGATAAATAAATATAGATAAACACATGTCCTAATGTCTGATGAAATAAGGGTTTTGGTGAAATGACTTGGAAGTTAGAGAGAAAAAACCGCAATGTACATGAGGTACATCACGGGGTGGCAGCATCATTTTCAGTGGGTGTTTTGCAGTGGAAAGGACTGGTGCACTTCACAAAAAAGAAGCATAGTGACTAAATACTAAATTAATAATCCAAGATATCAACAATCCCTTTGGGTGAATGCATAACGAGCCACTTTTTACTTCAGTGCATTACTGAATGTGCATTACAGATGAATTTGGCATCTTTCAAAAGAATGAAGCCAAATTAGTCACAATGTGGCATAAGGACAACAAAGTCGAAGGTCTGGAGTGATCATCAAAAAAGCTCTGATCAGAAAATGTGTATGAATTGTCAAGTCCAGTTTATTTGTAAAGCGCAGTTTAAAGTGCTTCAAATGATAAAAACAACACAATTACCAAAAAATATTACACTGCAGAGGCAAAATACAGAGAAATAATGAAAAGTGGCAATTCAGACTAGAATTAATCTATGTTCCACTTTTTATTAATCAAAGGCAACTCTAACAGATGGAGTTGAAAGAGGATGTGAGCAATGTTGCCTACAAAGCTGACTCAGTTCTACCAGTTTTGTCAGGAGGAACAGGCCAAAGGTTCTGCAACTTTTCTGAGAAGCTTGTAGAAAAATCCTCCAAATTTTTTGACTCCAGTTCTGCAGCTTAAATAAAATATGACCAAATTTGTTGGATATCTGTAGACTGCTGAGCTTCTACGCATTATCCTGGCAATTTGCAAACATACATTATTTTGGTGACTTTTTCAAAAACAAAGACTTACAGATTTTATACAGTTTATTTAAAAACATCTGAATTCAAATGGATCTGGTTGGGACCGCGTAAACAACAGACAATGTAAATGTAATGTAAATGACGGTTATTAAGTCTCTTTGTCATTTCATGCTGTTACAGATTTGATCATTTTGGAGGCTTATACAATTTGACATTTAATTCTAATTCATGCCTCCGAGGGCTCTATATTCAACCCAGGAAATGTAGCTAAATGGCTCCAGTAAATAATATCTATGAGCAAGAGGTAATATGATTATCAGCATAATTTATGAAAATATTTAACTGTAATAAAAAATAAGGTGAGATATGGCGGCCAAAATAAAACTAGAAGATGACAAAATGCTACCAATTAGGGGTACAAAGTGTTGGAGATCTAACCTAGAGCTCGATTCTGCAGACAAAAAAATAAATGCAAATTTTTGTTGTTGCTGTGATCGCTAGTCAGACATGAACAGTAACATAGGTGAAAACCAACTTTTTTTCTGCTTCTAATCCTACAAGGACCTGCTTATAAGTCATGAAGATTTGAACCAAATGTTGTTTACTGATGATCACTTGAAGATGATCACTAAATATGCAAACATAAGATGATATGGAGAGTCACATACTGTAGCCTCACCCACACCCAAAATCAGTGCTTCTGCTTTTACTGTGATAAAACTCTAAATGTTTGTTTTTGTTGCCATAACTGGTGATTTACTCGCCATTTTATGAAAATAATATGTCTGCTTTGTACGAAAGAATCACTAAAGAAATTATTACTAATGTAAATAGGAACAGTAGCAAAGAGAAAAACAATCTCCTCCTTTAGGAACATAATTCATTAGACTAAGTAAGTTGAGTGCGGAAATCCTAAATTGAAAAGCAGATTGGTTTTG
This sequence comes from Brachyrhaphis roseni, assembly GCA_903066815.1. NCBI lineage: Eukaryota > Metazoa > Chordata > Actinopteri > Cyprinodontiformes > Poeciliidae > Brachyrhaphis > Brachyrhaphis roseni. The sequence goes on from CAEFZY010062615.1 coordinate 44,452, forward strand.
ATCTTGTCAGGTTGAAACATGCAAATCGACCCATGTGAATATGAAGGAAGATGGAGGACTGAATGAAGTGGAAAGAATAATAGTGGATCTGAAATCTGTGCGTGTTGGTCTGCCATTGTGAAGTTAACAGGACTTTGTTGTCGACAGCTGCTCGCTGCTCTAATTAAAGACAAAACAGCCTTTGGTGAGGAATGAACTCTCCGTTTTGGTTGAAGCTTGACATCTGTATTCTCTGATAACATGAAGGGCGCCACCGTCGCTGCAGCTGAGGATTTTTGTTGCCTCTCCTTCTTTTGTCAGGCTCATGTAACAAGCCTTTTTTTGGTGCTTTATTGTGTGACCCAGCACGCTGGCCTGCTGAGGCTGAAAGGTCAGCCATGTTGTCGGGCAATAAAAGCATGCAGCCCAGTCAACACCGTGGTCGCAGCTTCGCCTGCGTGACATTACAAATGTGCTATTCTGAGAGGGAAGTGTCCTCCGAGTCCGAGGTGTGACCACACATTCTGGGTGAACGGGCTCTGCTGACTCACCGGGGTTAGTGGAAAACATGAAACAGATAACATCGCGGCCGAGACCCTCACTCCACTGCTGATCCCTGTCTTTCTGATCAGTGCTGGCATCTCGCTCCATCGCTCATCTCCGCTCAGCTGAGGTTTCATTTGCATAATGCTGTTTGTTTTCGCCGAAATCACGCACCCAGGAAGCAGACCCCGGTTACGGTGCATTAAAAAGTGTTTCTGCACACAGCCGGTGCAGCTGATTAAATACAAGCCGAGTCTGTTTTCTCAGCAATGCATCAGTGCTGCATAATAATGCCTTCTGCATGCAATCCGTACGTGGAGTGTGGCTGGAGCGTGCACTGCGAGGCAGGAATAAGTGGGAAGCTAAATGAGTGTTTTCAGTCCTCGCCTCTACTTCCTCCCGCTCGTTAATTACATGTAAAATACCTGAGGTTGGTGGTTGTTAAGAGGAGCTGTCTGTTCCATAATACTGTTCTCTGAATGTTAATTAGCTGCTAGTGAATTATAAGATTTAAACAAACCAGCTGTGGTGGCTTCTGGGACAGAGGAATTAGTGGGGCGTTGTTGTATTAAGATCATTATCCTGACAAGTGCTGGTTTCTCTCCATGAGTAAGAGGATCCGGCCTCAGGATAACAGCCGCCGATGACCAGAGGGAGCGGCAACAGGGGCCTCCACGCTACGGTGCGACCGTGTGAGGGACGCGGCATCTCTGAATTAGCAGCCATTTTTATCTCGTTTGTCCAAACGGATCCTGTTCCATTTTATTTTCAGCTTGTGGAAAATAAGCTTGTGTTATTTTTACTCGGCGTTGCCATGACAGCGCTGCCTTTTTTTTTTATCCCTTTCTCTCCTTTTCATCCGGGAAAGTCAAGGAAAAGCAAACACAACCTTGTTTTTCAAATTTTAAACGATGCTAATCCAGGTTAAGGAGGCTTTGTTTTTTTTTTTGTAACAGCACTTACGGTTTTATTTGCATTTTGCTTTGCTGCTTTTTATGCAGAATTGTTTGTGTTAAGAATTTTTTTTCTAATATAAAACTGCAAGCTTTTATCTTGATTTAGATGATGTATATGCAGTGTCTAGCAAAAGTATTCATGCCTTTCTTTACTTTTTCACCTTTTGACACATAAGAACCAATGACATCAAGGTGTGTTATTTTAAATTAATCTAATACAGGTTGGTCACATTTGGTCAGATATGATAAAGAGCCTCTGTGAATATCAATTTCAAGTCTTGCTGAAGGCTCTCATCAGTCTATATAGGCCATTTAAAGACATAAGTTTGATCTGATCAGTTTCATTGCAGCTCTACTTGTCTGGGTAGGGTTGTTGTCCTGGTAGATGGTGAATCTTCACTCTGGTTTTAAGTCTTTTGTAGCTTCTTAAGGGAGTTCTTCCATCATTTCCCTGTTGTTAGCTCCATCATGTTTCGCCATCGCTGTTTTCAGGGTGTCAGTGTTTTGGCCACACTGTGTATTACTTTTACACATTTGCTATGTCTGGGTTGAATGGTGTTCTTTAAAATGTTTAAAGCTTGTCGATATTGTGTTAATAACCTACTGTAAACTTCTCCACAACTTTCTCTCTGACTTGTCTGCTGAGTTCCTCGGTCTTTATGATGCTGTTTGTTGATCTCTAATGTTCGTTAACAAACCCCCAAGGTTTCTGCATTTTTGTCTAAAATGGAATTGCATGCAGCTGTGATCTACTTACTATTTAGACAACGTTTGAAGGCAGCTGGTTGCACTGAATTTTATGTAGGGGTATCACAGCAAATAACCACCTAATAAATTTTCTGATACATCCTGTGAAACTCTTGCATGCATTAGTATCCTGCAGTCCTAAATAATGCATTGCAGTCTTACCTGGATGTCCTGTTACTTCCCCTGCAGTCTTTCAGTTGATAAAAAATGCTGCAGCATGAGTTCTTACTGGGACTGGGAAAGAGGATCACATTTATTGGTTAATGCATTCAATAATTCAGTGCAAAATCCCTCTTATCACTTGTACAGCCCTCAGTGACCTCAACTTCCGTAATGCTTTCCACCTCATAAGAACAGGCTGCTTTCAAGATGCAGTTTTTAAAAAAAGAAGAAAAAAAAAAAAGGACGCAGGTTGACTCGTCATTCCAGAATTTTCCATAGTAAAAGCTGGAAGCAGAGATTTTATTTTCCAAGTCACCCTGCTTGGTTTTTTATGGCCTTTTTAACCTTCTTTCTAATTTTTACTTCAGCTTTATTTATTTAACATGATATTTTAATCTATTTCTTTCTTTTAAATTTAAACTTGCTTCATTACAGTGTCCTTTTGCTTTCATATTTTGGTCAACCATTTATGTGCAACTTATGTGTGAAAAGTGCTAAGCAAACAGTTATAAACTGAAATCATTTCCTGCTAACTTTACAGTGCATGCACGATTCTTTTTAATAATTTAAAGACATAAGGAAGATTAGTGTCTTGTTCCTCTGTTGCAGCTCTGACTCTGTTCTCCTCTGTTTGCTCTGTGGAGTTTTCCAAAAAGCTTAAAACAAGAACACAGGCTGTCTGGAACAGCATTATTAGTTATGCTGAGTGAACCTGCACAGTAGAAGATTTATATGGTTTGTAATGTAATAAGAACATAAGAACAGCTGTTAATCCTTCAGCTTTTTTATGCATCCCTGGTCCTTCACTGAATATTTGTTAAATAAACACAGTGGAGTTATGATGTTAAGGCTTAGAAAATACTTATTTACACTATAGTTGTGAGAGAAATCTTGGTTAAAAAAGTCCAGTGTCAATAGCGTATGGTGCCAAAACTGCCTTGGCCTCCCCACCTTATGTCCCCTCTGGGTTATGGTATAACACCATATCAAAGTATTTTGGAAAAGGAGGGAGGTAGTTCTTAAGTTATAGATGTGTTGTGTGTGTGTTTTGTTTACAAAACAGCAACAATTATTGTGTTGTGTTAAAAAGATTACAAGTCAAACTATGACCAACAATGGAGATTGTTGTTCTACATTTATCTTGTCACAAACCGTGAGCAACATGGTTAGGAAACTCAAAAAATCTCTACTGTTATAGATTATTGTTTACAGGCGGAAATTTCGCGAATGTGCTGGATGAGAAAAGCCGATTCTTTTACTTGCTGCCGCGGTAGAACCCGTTAAAGGACAACTCAAAACCACTATTTTCACATGTGTGTGTCAACTACGCTACACGCAGGCTCGTTGCCGTAGCAACTGACAACAGAGCCACTTTGCCAATCTGGATTCCACGCCAACAAACACGCGAACGATTCCCACTCAAAAACAGACCATTCAGTCCGTTTATGTTTTCAGACGTGGTGTTTATTTTGCGGTTATTAATAAGCGATCGTCTGAACACAGCGGTGGTTAAACATTGTTAGCTAATTTAAACATCTGCTCTACTGGTGATGTGTCAGAGTGGGTGAGTGGGTTGCCTTTGTTTAACTTACCGGAAACACCAAATTCCTCTGCACATCAACATATTGCATTTTTTTAAAATTTTTTTTAACTTTTGTTGACAGTTAGTAGCAAACCAATATTATTGCTTTATTGAGAATAAAACATCAGCTTGTGAAATTTGTATGTCATAGCATTTTTTAAAAACATATTCGGTCTTTTGGAAATGCTTTTGGAATAGTTACATGTGAGATCTTTGTCAAGACAAAGACACAGTTGCACCTTTATCCTCCAGTATATGGGATAAAGTTTTGTCTTATCTGGACCGTCATGTTACATGGGTCAGTGCTGTGAATTCACTCGTGGTGCACTGATCGCAGTTTTCTGGCCGATCGCCGATTACCGACCTTTAGAAACCCTGACCTGCCGATTCAGATTTTGCTCTGTACTAGTTTTTTTGTCTGAAATGTCACTAAAAATTGCTTTTGGCAACAGCGGGGTGACTATTAACTGCAACCATGCAGACATGACCTGTCAGTCAAACAGAAGAGGACAGTGGCTGATTTTCAAACCTTTGTTCAGGTAGATAAGATCGGAGGATAAGATTGGCTTCACATGTAAATATCGGCCGATCTCCCAAAATTGAGGAAATCAGTGCTGATAAATCAACAGTAAAAATATTGTAGAGGTAGTAAAAGTAGGTAGTAAAAGGTAGTAAATTCAAGTCTAGGATTCCTGTATAAACCCTGAATCCTGCTCTGAGTCTTATAAGGATTTAAGATTTTAACCAAGTTCTTCTGTTTACATTGATGTTAGTTACCTACTCATTAACGTTCCAGGTTAAAATATTTTATGTTCGTTTAAATATATCTTCCAGCAGAGAAAGTTTCCATACCTGAATAAATTGTTTGCTAAAGTTTCTTTTCTTAATTTGGAGAACTCCAGGTAGCAGATCCAGCCTTCTCAAAATTAGTTTGGGTGCAGTAACAGGAGCTGCTGATGCAGCATAAGATGCTGACTCCTGCAGTTTGTAAAAAAAAAAAAAAAAACAGGTTCTAACTAGGATAGTTGAAGTGCATGTAAGCACAGTCATTAATCACGATCAGCAGATTTCTCTTTGGTGCTCCTGAAGAGCTCAACATAAATGTGATGGATGTTTGAGAAGCTGCAGAGACAAAGTGAAAGCACCCATGACTCATTTGTTTTATTCCACTTTCAGTTTTTTTCTCTGCTTTATTAAAATTATTTCTGGGGTAGCATTTTTCATTTAATGACCAAACATCAATGTGCAAAAAAATAAATAAATAAATAAAGGAGACATCTGCACAAATTTAATGGGCTCTCCCTTTGCTTGTACAGTAACTTTCCACCAAGTTTCACAAAAGTCAGCAGAAGAAATGTTGCTCTTTTTGCTTACCTTTCTTTGCAAACACAATATTCAGTAATGAGATGATAAAAGCTCAAAATGTGAACATTTTATGGCTATTGTTCCTGTTAGAATTTTACAAATGTAAAACTGACCTTACACAGGATTCTAAAGGACGTCTGGGATTTTTGCCATTACTTGTACCACCATTTACACATAATCTGTTCACGCAAGTTAGAAAAAAATGCCACACCACTGCTTATGGATGGTTTTAATGATTTCCTATTACAGATTCACATGCGACATTGATGCCGAGAGTCAAAATTCCCAGATGTGTTTTTACAAACCCTATTTTGTCCATCCCATCCCATCGTGACAGCCGATGTAGCTGTTACGGAGGATTTTCGCCAACCCTGTTCTGACAGATCTCACTGGGAAACATAAATGTACTCCTTGTCACTCTGTCAGGCTCTTAATGGGGGATTTTTAAGCCCAGAAACATTTGAGCAATGACTCACTGTCACTGAGCACCCGACCCTGATGTTTTTTACATTAGCTTGACCTTGTATGAATTTTACTTCCAGCCTCAGCTCAGTCATGAGTTTCTTTTTTTAAATGTTGAGGTTCTCCATAAGATGTCTTTCTCACTGAAGCTCAAAAGCCACATCTGTGTGACCTTAATGGAAGTTTCCTCTTCACCCAAAGAATCAACATGTGACAAACCAGTTTGGCACTTTTTGGACTTTTTTTACAGTCCTGTAATATTCTCATGAGTTGATACTTTATTCTGTTTAAATTGTTCATGTAATTAAGAGAAGATACAAATTTTTTAGTTCTATGTTTTTTTCCTTCCAAGTTCCAAGATGTTTGATCTCCTGATTTTACCGCTGTATTCATGGTACAATGGCTGCTGAAAAGACAAGTGTTTTATCGCTAACATACCGTCCAGAAACCACTTGCTGCATTCTTGTTGGTTGTGCAGGAGGCTCTGCTTCTGCTTTTCAAAGATGTATGGTTGCGTAATTGCTTATCTGTTTGCAGCCATTTTCACATGCGAGTGTAAACGTTGAGTTTGAGGGTCGTGGCTGGCAGCTCTAAAACAAATCATCCTGAAAGGAGCTCAAAATATGCAGACCTCAGCAGACTTAAATGTGATTATCTAAGAATGATTTTGTGCAAAAAAATGATAAAGGACATGTTTTCTATAGTCCATAGACCTATCCTAACCTCTTCAATAAAGTACGCAACTTGCTTCAAGTGAATGTGACTGAAATCCTTTAGTAATAATTTGTTTATGTCTATATTATATTTTATAATATGATAATTTCCAGCTTTAGCAGCAGCCTTATTTTTCCTATATCTGTGTGATAATTCCTCCTGAATCCATGTCTGTTTTAAAGGTAGAACCTTTAAAACTTGAAATTTTGCAACCCTAATTTTATTTTTGTAAGGCTGCTTCCACACTGGTGCAAGATAGCAAAAACAACAACGAAAAAACCCTCCAGCCTGAATATGTCTCATTCTAGTAGGTTCACTCCATCAAAAATGCCTTGCACTATGCATTATATATAATGGAGCCTGACTATTTTAAGACTGCACTAAATCAACATGATCAAAAACCAACAGATTTAGAATTTTGTGTGAATGATGTCGTCTGATTGGTTGAGTTGTGCACACAGAATGCCTCACTGAGCCAAAAATATTGTGCACAGATGGCACAGTTGAACGTGCACAAGGTAAAGAAAGTACTGAGGGTGTTTTCTTATCTTCAGTGGCACACAAATGGATAGTAGAAGTGCAGGAACCTCTCAGGGAAATTCTCCATTCTCTTTTAGACGTGATATCTACAGTAGTAGTGATATAATGGGCAGGAAGTGAGTAGGGGAAAACCCATTACTAGTAAGAGTGCAATACCATCACCACTGCCTTTGCAACGAAACTACGGTAGACTTGAGGGTACAGGAGACTGCAAAGTTTTTTTTGAACAAAAAATAAAACCAGCACCAGCTGTGAAATGGATAAACATTTTGTCAGTTTATCCTACAGACAGTTTATCCTAGTGTTTACTCTAGGTTCTCTGTACAAATTTGTACCCTTAAAGAGATTTAACACAGAAATAAAATGCTGATATCTCTCTGACTCCCTGTGCTGTAGTCACTGCACAGTTGATCGAAGCTCACTAAAAGTATTAATAGCACCTGGGCTACTGAGCCTTCTGTGAATTAGACTAAAGCAAAAGTCAACCAATTAGTTAACCAATTGGTTGAAATTGGTTAACTTCAACCAATTTCAAGTTGGTTGAAGTTAACCAACTTGAAAATGGGTGAAGTTTGGTAATTATTTGTTCTAGGAGAAGAACAAATAATTACCAAACTCTGAGGTAATTAGTCAGTCTTACAAGCACAATATAAAGATAAAAAATATGACGATTTGCTTCTGAGATCTGAAAATGAATTGTTATTTTCTTCTGTGAAAACCTGTATCACACAGGAACTGTTTTCCAGTGACTTTGTGATTTTTTTTTTGTTAGATTTTCTTTGACATCTTACAGGAGTATTTGTGTGTGAGAAGTATACGTATATCCATGACTACTCACAGTAGCTCACTGTCAGGATCCCTCAGTAAAAGCAGGTAAGAGAATCAGCGCTGAGGCTAATCGGTCTCCTGCTACTAACAGAATTGGATTTTTGTGAACTGAAACTGCTCCCTTCAAAGCCTGACAAAACAGAAATTTTACCCCAAGGTTGGCAGGAATGTACTGGCCTGCTGCTGAACTAGTCGGTTTACAAACTAGTCCGCTCAAGCTTAATGTATTAACCTGGTACTGCTGACATTGTCTTAGTTCATCCACCCAGTAAAATGACTAGCATCAATGTGTTACATCTGTACTGGGAAGTTTCTCTCATAATTTGAGCAAATTAAAACAGGAAATATATAATAGATAAACATTTGCACTTGATGCACTGGTGCACCTAATATTTTCATTAGGTTCACCAAATACTGTTGCACATTCTTGTCATTTCCCATGCAGACTGAAAGTAAAATAAAGAATCTTATTTTACTTTTAAAATATATATTGAAAATATTCTATCATAAAAACGCTAAAGTGAAGTTAATGTACAAAGATCGCTTTTATTGTTGCATTTATTAGTGGTAAGAGTTTTTTTTTTCCATTTTCTTCTCATTTTAGTTCACTCACTGTCGTTAAGTTAACACACCAACAAACACAGAATGTCTTCAGATTTGCAATGTATTTGTTTTGTGGTAAAAGAGAGAATAAGGTCTAAAATTCAAGTTAAAAATTTTATTACCTTTTATATTTGCAAATCTTTGAAGAGAGGCATTACTTTCACTCTGATACACCACCAGAAGAAAAATCTGTGCAGAGTCTGATGTGTTTACTACATTTTCCATCCTCTATGCTACTCTATTAAACCTCACAAGGAAGGTTTAAATGGGGAGCCGGTGCCTATCTCAAGCAGTCAATGGGGGAGTGGCAGCGTACATCCTGGATGACTTTCCAGTCAATTACAGGGAAACACTGCGAGATATACTGGACGAAAAACAAACACATAAACACACCATAATAGGAATTTAGACATAAAAACTATGTTTATTGTTGGTAAAGCAACCTACAACTGCTTCATCTTAAAGAAGTAAATATAATATTCTGCTCTCTGTCTTCTGTGCATCCTTAGTTATGCATCCAACATGTTGTTTTTAGCTTATTTGACAAGCAGCAGCAAACAAAGTTCCTTCTAATTCTGTCTATAAAAATGAACAAATGTATTAGGAGTTGATGAGTCTGCAGACCAAACACACAACCACCCAGCATCAAGACTGCTGTGTTTAACAAGCAGAAACAATGCGGAGGGCTATTCTAATTAGATGAATCTGCTCATTAAAGACTTTTATTTTGAAAGCTTGAAGGACGTTGTGTCTCAGTTCTTGCGCTTTATCTCTATGGCCAAAACCCCTCATTATTAGTATTTTAATATCTATGTGCACGCACATGTTAGGAGAGTCAGTGGACCCTTGTTTACAGGCAAACTAGTTCTTTCTGAAAACCAAATACATCTGGCTAAATGGTACCTTGCATAGCCTTAGCTGCAGACAGAGGAAGAGGAGACATCTGTCTTTCTGCATGCTGTAAAGACAATACTTTGTTCACAAACATTGAAGATAAATTAGATTTCTAATTGCATGTGTGACCCAAATACGTGTGGAGCTATTAATATGTGTGATTAAATTGATAAAAAGAAACGTAAATGTTGCTACTAAAAGTTTCTTTAAAGTTTATCAATCAAACTGATTGTAAGTATTTCCTCTGCGAAAATTACAACCTGCAGTTTTATTACAATAAATTGTTTTTAGGTTTGCACTGAAGGGCTTTTAATTCCCTATAAATGTTTTAATTATTTCAATATATGCCAAATTGGCTGGTAAACAAATATCTGTCCACAATGATCTGCTTGTAATTCTCAGTGGTTGAAATGAGCCTTGAAGAGATTCTCACTGTATAGCTTAAATGGGTGTGTAATGTAAAATCAACTTTTTTGAGCTTATAATTTTTTAATGTTATTCCCTTATCAAAAAAACATACCTGGAGTGTAGCTTCGTTTCTTTCATGCTTGTTTGAGGAAATCCTTGAATCTCCCATGGCAACCATTCAGTCATATCTTAACACTTGTTTTCACAAAAACCCAGCATCCCAAATCAGTTTGGGATTCTGCAAAAGTAGATCTGTGCATGCAGACATAAAATATTCTTCATATACATTACTTACCAATATGTAGTGCCATAAATTCATGTTCAAACCTCTTGAATGTACCATGAATTAAAGACTTTGGTCCCTTTAATTTTGATATTCATCCCTTTCATTTTTATATTTATGTGATGTACCATTTGTAGTTTGTATATTCCAAAACTTCTAATCTCTAATAAATAGTAAACAAAGTTAAACTGCGTTTAATTTAATCTCAGTCTGAATCCAGATGTTCAGTGAAGCCATCAGAGGTTTGTTGAAGAACATTAGTGAACAAACAGCATCATGAAGACCAAAGAACACATCAGACAGGTCAGGATGTGGACGATCTGGAGAGGTTAAAACCAGGGTAAAGCTATAATCCACCATCTGAACATAGAAAAGGTATTGTGCAGCTGAAAAGAGATGAAGACATAGATACAGAGAACATAAAACAGAGCAGCATTTTACAGGCTCTCAATAACTTTGGGGGAACTGCAGAAAGCCACATGTGCTGATCATGGACTCTATAAATCTGGACTTTATGAAAAAGGGGCAAGAAGGAAACGACTGATGAAATAAAGCCAGAATAAGTTCTATGTGTCATATGCCAAGGGATATAGAAAAACAGTACTTGCTGTTACCCTGTTTGTGACAATGTTATGTTGTAGTCATGTTTTTCTACAAATGGGACAGGGAAACGGGTCAGAGTTGGTGCTAAATACAGGGCAGTCCAGGAGGAAAACCTGTTAGAGACCGAGGTTACTTGAGATAAGGGTAAAGGTACAACTTCCATCAGGACAATCACCCCAAACACACAACCTTGAGCTACAATTGTACAAAGAACAGTTTAAATCAAAGCTTAATCTTGAGTAAATGTGGCCCAGTCTCAGTTCTGTAGATCCAGTGAAACTGGAAAACATGTATCCTTTACTTGCTCCTTACTTTGTGTTGCTCTGTCACATCATCCCCATAAAATACACTGGGGTTTCTGGTTGCGATGCGACAAACTTTGAAAAAGTTAAGTAGTTATGAATACTTTTGCAAAGCTAAATCTGAGAAACTACTAAAACAGTCACTGCTGAGCAATGTGCAACAATCTACTGTATAGTCCGAACCATAACACAGCCTACTTTGTGGCAATTTTGTCAGTGAGATTTACTGTATTTCATCAAAATGGAACAGATGACGCTAAAGGCGAGTTTGTACTGCAGGAGAAACTGTCTCAGTGGATGATACATCAAGAGTGTGGCCAACAGCTAACGATCCCAAAGGTGATAGAGATATCCAATCGACGGGCCGATAATGAGACAGAGGGGGAGCCACTGTGAGAGGATGGCTCAGTGGTAAAAAAATAAATAAAAAAAAAAACAAAAAAAGGATGCATCCATCCTTGCTTGACTTTTCATCCCTGTACAAAAAAATCGACATGGCAGCAACTCGTGTATTTTTAGATGGCCTTTTTACGCAGTGTTTCGGCTGTGCATGCTGCATGCAATCAAAGATGAGAGTTTAAGAGTGAAAGTGGCAATTGCCTTGCAGAGTCACGCTAGTGCGTTTCGGACAGACATAAAATCCCTGGAAACATAGAAACATAGTTATAAGTAATAATGATGGCGTTAAAGCTCAAGGGCCTTGTTTCACGGACTGTATTTTTTAATGTGTTTTCCCACTCAGTGATTGCACTGCAACACAGCGTAACCAAACAGACCCGACTGCAGTGCTTTGTTTTACTGTGACTGTGTGGGTGTGAGTCTGTTTTAAAGACTGAGGAGAGGAGGAGGTATAGTTTAATAACACACCTCAGAGCACGTGTGAAAACGAGCTGCACAATATGAAATCTGCTTGTCCATCACTAAGGTTGAGTCTGGGAAACTCTCCCTGGATCTCAGCAGTTTGGGTAGCCTGGTAAAAAACCCTCCCTCGTTCTACGCATTGCTTCGTGCAGAAGGTCTGGACCCTCAGCTATTGAGAAACGATGGCTTGCTGGAGGCGAGAACTCTGTGGAAACATTAAACGATTGAATCTGATTTTACGCAACTACAAATGTTCGGCCAATACCTCTGCAAAACAGTTCAATGAAGCTTCCCAGAAATTAGGTGAGCTGTAAACAACCACATGAGGAGTAAGACCACATTTTTGCCAGTTGTAAAATGCCATCCCTCTCACTCTGAGTTTAATTGCTGAAAAGTTGGAAGCGTGACCAACATGGAGCTTCGTTCGTTTCCTCTGTTGCAATTGCTAAAGCTACAGGCAGACTAAAGCAGCACAGAAAACTTTTCCTTCAGTTTGCCCGACTGGCCTGGTTGAAACGCAACTAGAGAAATTGAGCTCAATGGGAGAAATCTCAGACAGAAGGGAGATGTGAATTGAGTGGAATTGCATAGGAAGACAATGGCTGTCCTATGGTTTGGCGTCTGCTGTCCCAGCTGTCTGGTTATGTGTTTAACAGGAACATTGTCTTTGTGGACAACAGAAATTGGGTTAATTCATTTAAGCTAAAACTAATATGCTGAGCCTTTGAGAGCTGTCAGCCTGCTCATCAAGTTCACCTGTGGGCAGGGACTGAAAACCAAGAGCCTTTTACTGGATGATTTCCAGACACAAAACAGACTTTCAAATGTAGTCCACAGATAACTTTTAACCAAATATAAGATACTTTAAACTGCTGTTTTGAGTTAGAGTAGAAACATTTTGGTAGTCCTTTGGGCTTCAAAATCTCTTCCACTGCTTGTGATGCACTGACAGTGTGATAGATAGCATTATGCTACCATTATTGTGGTATATGGTAGAGGTAGCATATGACAAGAAATTATTTAATAATGCATGTATAATCACCAGTAAGTATTATGTGTGGATTTATAGACTTTCTCTGATTTCTCTAACTCCTGCCTTCCCTCTTGTGTTCATCAGGACTACACTTTGACCATGTACTTCCAACAAGCGTGGCGAGACAAGCGCCTCTCATACTCAGAGATCGCCTACAACCTGACGCTGGACAACCGGGTGGCTGACCAGCTCTGGGTCCCTGACACCTACTTCCTCAATGACAAGAAGTCCTTTGTTCACGGCGTCACTGTCAAGAACAGGATGATCCGTCTCCACCCCGATGGGACGGTGCTTTACGGGCTCCGGTGAGTCAGCTGTACCTGTTTTATTTAAACTTTGTAGATGAAATCTCTGCTAATTTATTTCTTCACTAATAATAATGGTGGTGGTCAGAAGGCTCAGTGGCATCCTCACTTCTGTCAGACTGCCCCATGGCTGCTGTGGCTACAGTGTAGCTTACCACCATCAGTGTGCGAATGTGTGCCTGAATGTAGTGTAAAGCGCTGTGGAGTCCTCTGACTTGAAAAGGTAGTATATACAGTAATTGCAGGGTATTTAACATCATTTATTTTGCTAATTGTTTTTTTTCTATATTAATAACTAAACAAGCTGAAACTAATAAATCATGTGTATCACAGAGAAAATAATTTTGCTTAAGTAACAGTGTTTATGGAGTTGTTGACTGTGTGTATGAGAGAAGAAGTCAAGGGAAGATTTTTGCTGCATTGTCTTTGTATTTAGAAATCAGTCAACCATAAGAACATTTTCTTTCGATAGCGTTCTAACTGGGAAAGTCAGAGGTCTTGTTATCCAACAAGGAAGTTATTTCAAAAAAGGCTGTTTTTTTAAATACAGTAAGCTATCTATGGGATGCCATGTTCCTTAATTCATTTTTCTAAGTCTGCTCTCTCAGCCTGCCTCCCCTGCTCTCCTTGATAATTTTTTATTTTTTACTATGACAATATTTAAAGGTGTAGGGGCCAAACCATGCACAATTTTAAACACTGCTGTAATATATGATTATTTAATCCTGTTTTTGTTCAGTTAAAAAAATGGTGGTATGATTTATTTAGTGTTAAAATTTTTTTTAATCATCTTTCCAGTGATTATAGTGTAAATCTCTTTTCTGTCTGTGTCCAAATGCTCAGAAAGTGGTTCACATGTAACTTGGTTTGCATATAGTGCACATTTGTAAAGCCTCACTAGTTGAGTTTTTTCTTGTCTCATATTTGTAAAACTGAACATAATGCTGTTTGAAACTTTGGCAACACTTTATTTGACAGGGTGTGCATAAGACTGACATGACACTGTCATCAACATGACATAACATCTGTCATGTTTGTGTCATTCATGAAGGAGTCTTCATGAAAGTCTATGACTGTTGTCATGAAGTGTCATTCGGTAAATAATGAAAGTCCATTGAAAGTGCCAACTTTGCATTGCAGTGTCATTATTTACAAAATAATGCAAAGTTGGCACTTTTAATGGACTTTTAATGCAACTTGCAGAGCAACCTTGCATTAAAAGTGTAATTATTTGCTGACTGACACTTCATGACAACAGTCATAGACATTCATGAAGACTCCTTCATGTTTATGACAGTGTCATGTCAGTCTTATGCACACCCCATCAAATAAAGTTTTTACCAAACCTTTTACAGTGGTCTTAAGTACATTAACATGATTGTACAAGTTCTCACATCAATCTCAAATTAAAACCTGGTTCATAAGTTACAACTTGAAGCAATGACTTGAAAATGAATCAAAAGGTTATCTCCTCCACAAATTCAAAATGTTTTTTTAATTTTCCAAATAACAAGTTAGTTATTAGTAGTATTGTGTGCACCACCTCTTGGTTGTAAAAGCATCCATATTGTGAGCCTTTTCCTATATTTTGTGTTGTACATGGGGGGTTTAGAAGGTACCTGGTAACAAATCAATTATTTAGCCATTTTATTACAGTTTTCTGCTTTATTAAATCCCTTTCTCAATGACCAAGAGCTGACCCCTAAAAGCAGTGTTGGTTAAAGACAACAAGCATCCACTGATTGGGATGTTTAAGATGTGAGATTGCTTGAACAGACTTAAGTTAAATGACGAAATGTTCACCTCAGTATTGCTTCAATTTATGCTGAATCTTGTCAGTGGCCTATTTGTTTGAATCAGATGTGTGGAAACAGGGAAAGACTTAAACGACGCCGGACAGAAGGTCCTAGAGTCACAGTTGAGGACCAGTGAGACCTGCATCTGTGCCTGAGGAATCCAGCTGCAGTGGCGACTCTGTTGTAACTCATCTATATTCGTCAAGTAAAGCAAGAGTCCAGCTGCAAGTCGCTTCTTTACTTTGCAGACTTTCATATCCCTGATGCTCATCAATCTCAATAATTGATAACTTGTGATCAATAATAAATACGGCCAGTGCAAACAGCAGCACTAAGCGTGATCATGAACAGCAGTTCAGCCCATCTACACAATATCTCTTTATTGGCGCTGGACTCTGATGCCTGTGAGGAGGCTGTAATTCATAATTGATCACTTATAATCAATAATGTAGCATTTCAATACAAACACACAGTGTTTATATGTAGCAAATGCCTGCGCAGCCAAACACAACCCGTCCATCAGTGTGCTGCCGTCTTCTCTGATCTCACTAGCTTCATTCGAGTATGTGTCTTAGACGTTATTGTTGTTAATTCAAAATAACACTCTTCACTCATTCTCTTTTAGACTCCGATGCTCTTCTTGTGCAGAAGACTGCTTAAAAAATTTAAGCATCTGCACTGCAGCAGATCTGTCGTTGCTAGATTTGTTTTAGCAATTGAAACATGCAATTTATAACAGTTTCTCGTAGTTATGTAAGCCTAGCACGTAGTTCTGCATGTCTGTCAAAATGCGGTGCTACCTACCTGAATCGCAAATGCTTTGTGAAACAGAAGGGCATCTGTGCAGCTTACGCTACATTTGATTTGCAACCCTTGTCAGTGCTATCCTTCATTATTTGGTTTGTGGTTTTGGTCCAGGTTTTACTTGATGACTGCAAGTCCAGACAGCGAGTCAGCCTGCACGCTCTGGACTCCACAACACAAACCTGACCACTCGACAGTAACAGCCTTTCCGTTTGCTCCCACCAAACCCTACTATTGCCGAGTCCGTAAAAGCATACTTTCTTAAAATGTTCTGGTTGTGCATAGCTAAACATAATGCTCATAACTTGCACCTCACTCAACTTGAGTTTAGTGCGACAGACAAAAAAGAAAAAAAAGACAGACTGATCTGTCTGTTCTAAGCAGCGATTGGGGGTGTCTGCTCAAGCATAAAAGGCAATATAAAACTTACTCAGCTTGCAAATAATAAATACAATGCTTTTAAAATATATTGTTTGTACGCCCCGTACTCTATTGATGCCCTGAGCAGCCGCCCATGAAGTTGTGAAGAAAAAACAGGCAGTTTTTCAATTATTTTACACATCAGACTCTGTGATCTGCCTTCTTAATCTAGTCTCAGTTTGACACACAGATTTCAAAGAAAGCTTGATTGTGAAGCTATTACATTTATGTGCATGTCCGTACAACAGTTGTACAAAAAAAAAATGCAATTAGGTATTAGAGTATAAAATTCCCTTTTCTCAAAGCTGCATAGCTTTGAAAAAGGTGCACAGAAAGCATATTTTCTCTTTGACAGTCAAAATGTGGAAATTGTTTCATTACGGATGGATTTCATGTGATTAAATACCAAAACAAATGGGAAAACTGTAACATGTTTTATCTGTGATTCACTTTAGTTTGTTTCACAGCAAAGTCTTGATTTTACATTTAAAGAGAGCGACCTGTGATAAAGAAACCTCCATAATGTCATTGTGATCTTATTCTGGTTACTCCAGGTTCAGCTTGGCAACTGTGCAAAGTTATCAAGGGAAATCATCCAGGGTAAAATGATGACTATGTAGGAGCCCCTGCTTAGGTTCATATGCACCTTTGCTGCAGTTATGAGAATTATATATGAGAATTATATTTCCTTTATTGAGTTCGTAAACCTTATGGAAACGCAACATTGTATTCTAGTAAAACACTCACACTAAAGCAGGTGTTCTTTGCAGAACACTTAGCTGTTAGATGGCATCTATTAGACCTATAATAAATCAGGTAATGAGTGAACACAGCAAAGGTTCCTCATCTTCCCTCCCTGCAGTGTTATACAAGCACTTGGTGCATAACTAATTAAACCCCAATAAAAACCCTTATAGAGATGTAATGTTATTCAAAGGTATACATTACAGCTGGTGTAAAATCCATTCTCCCTAATTTGTAAATCTCTGGTAAAGATGTCATGCTGAGAATGCTCGCTAAGCCCCTGCATAATAAGAGTCAAAAGTATTGTTATTGCCCTCAAAGGTGAGTGTGGATTTGTGCTGAACCAACTGAACTAATTGTTACACTCCACCTGGGGAACACAAGTAGATTAGTCGGTTGTTAGTTAGCTGGAGGCATTGGATATTGGACGTGTGCGTGCGGGTGTGTGCGTGCGTGTGTGTGTGTGCAGGATCTACGCATGTCTGCGGGTGGGTGTTTGCGAGTGGGCGAGTGTTATTTTTGGGGATCTTGTGGAGGAGGGAGGGCGAAGGTGTTGTTTACTTCATATTCGCTGGAAATATAGTGCATCCCAATCCTGCCAAATCCCCGTCTTCAATTACTGGGAGAAGCAGAAAATTACAACCGCGCTCCCAACTGTCACTTTAGAGCTCGGTTCGAGTCTCAGGGAGAGGCAGTCTGATCTAATTACCCAGACCCTGAAAAGGCTAAGCCAATAACACAGATACCGCCCAGGCTGCGAGAAGAAACACTCACATGCATGCATAACAACGAAAAACACAAACTCCTCTTAGCATTTTTATTTAATGCCTGAAGGGAGAGGAAAGAAATTCACATGCACAAACCTTCATATTTATACAGACAAGAGGGATGAGTGGAGAGAGATAGAGAGAGAGAGAGAGAGAGAGAGAGAGACAGAGAGAGAGAGCAGGGCTGAAGAGAAAGACAGAGACATGAAGGTCAGACTACATTCAAGATGGAGAAATTTATTAGGATTCTCCTTCTTCCCTGCCCTCTCCTCTTGTGAATAATATTGCTCTTTTTGTGAGAGGATGTGTTCTTGCAGGTCTGCAGCTGATAGATCCCATTCGGTGGGAACAGAGCTGACTTCTTTATTATTCTCTGTTGTTAGGTTCACCTGTAAAATGATCTCTCTCTCTCTCTTTTAATTTACCTACTAGAATGTCCTGGAACAAAAACAAACAAACAAACAAAAAAAATTAACACTTTTACTTCCAAATCTTGCAAAAAAAATGCCCCAGAAGGGAAACATTATCCAACATGCATTTCTTCAGCTTCAACATGAGCTCCTGACCCAAAATGGAGGAGGCATCGTTGTCCCAATTCAACCTCTCTACACATACAGTTTTATTCCACTTCCCTGGTTGCAAAAGGTCAGTTAAGTTAAGACTGCACAGGTTTGCACCCTGCAAATTTCGCTCCCTCGAAATGAGATTCTGTCTGGGAATTCGTGTTGGTTGTGTTGTGTCCGTAAACAAGGTCATTTGGAATATAGGTGCACAGGCTGCCTTAGGCGGGGTCCACACACACATGCACCCCCACACACGCAAGCACACGCACACGCATCCGCACTGAGAAAGGGAGCTTGGACTGAACCGTTAGAGGACATGTACAAAGAAAAAAAAACAAAACAGCCATTTTTAGAACTTTGTGTCCTATGAGCTCCGACGCAGAGCAAATGTAGCGTGTTTGAACTGCGTGATCCACGAGAACACGGCCTCTCCTCTCCGCCGGCAGGTCGGGATGAGAGGGAGAGGCACAGGCCCTGATGTTGACGAAGAGCAAATGAACCTGCGCTTCATGATCATCGTAGACTTTTTTTTTTTTGCTGCAGTGGAGATGACAAACAGGAGGAGGAGGAGGAGGAGAGGCGAAGGCAGGAAGGGAATCCTGCAGAGAAACCCTCTCCTGCTTCTCCTCCTTGCTCATTATCAGTCTTTCACTACTGGTTAGCATGTGTTTGGACTCGCTAGTGCAGCCATTAGAGGCAGAAGTAACCTCAGACGGAAAGACTCGAGACCAGAGCTGATGATGTAGGTGGGCTATAAATAGGACGTTATTTTTACCCCTGCCACTTTGGCCTCATTTCTGTTTCTCCCCGGTGTTTTCACTGTGAAGATTTTGGTAGTGGTGGTGATGGTGAGTGATCAATACCTACCTGGGTTGCACCACGGTAGGTTTGAGCCCATAAAAAGGGGTAAACTAGGACAGAAAAGAGAGTCCTGTGTTAATCCCCCAGTGCACCACATAGCCCTGCTAACTGGCTCTTATGTAAGAGCGCAGAGAGAAGGAAAAAAGGAGGAATGACAGAGAGCCTAAGAATATGAGAGAAAGACTGGGAGTCTCGACTTCTCAGAGAATAAAACCAAACTCACAAGGCTGGCCCCTTTGCAGCTTTACAATTTGCATATTAAGATAGTCGTAATAACTTGATTGTATAAGTGTGCAGTGTCCTGTTAGTTAAAATAAGATGTTATGGATCAATAAAATTGTGTTTTTAAAAACTATCCATAATAGACATCTTACCGAGTTCACAACTCACAAAGTCAGATAGTAAACCAGCTGCAGGTAATCGGGAGTCATAGACTGATCGTTTAAAAACACTGTAACGGCAATAATTACAAATATTTGACAAAAAATTTTGTTTTATAATCAATAATGTGTGCACTTTGCTATTTTAATTAAACATATCTTTTTAATCATGGGACGCACCTGATAAGTTCTTCAGCAAGTCTTTTCTTCTTCTCTTCTACATTTGCGACCCTTTATTCAGCAGTACTGGCGACATCATGTGAAAACATGTTCAGGGTTTTATTCAAACACTCTTACATGCAGCCACCCAGAGAGAAACTTTTAGATTCAACTTAAACTTTCTGCACCTGAAAGCTTCTGGATTTGACATATAAAAAGCAAAACAAAAACACAAAGCATAGTTCATGCTGAAAAATGTATTTTATTTTTATTCTTAATTCATGCTTTGTTGTGCAGATGGAGCTGAATCAATTGTTATTGTAAGCAAACATGGGGTCGTATCATATACATCTTTTTAAAGAGCTGTACAAATGTGATTCTACAAAGTCGGTTTTAAACTGCCTTAAAAGTCAACACAATCTTCCTTAATGGAAACCTTTTTGAATAACAGACCTTTCATGAAATGAAAACGAACCATCAAAGAATTTCTTAAGTCGAACCTTATCAAATCTTAAAAGGTTTTCCAATCAGTTTCTCTGGGAATGGACAAAGCAACATAATGACGTCATAGTTTTGCTGAAGAAAAATAACTGTTAACATCACAGAATATTTTATCTATGTCTTTCTTATATTAAATAGGTTTTCACTTCCCTTTTTCTTATTTTTTGTAATTTGCATAAATTATATTCAACTGCATGAATGATTGTTTTCTGGACTGGTTTGTGTCTCCATTAAAAAGGGATATATGTCAAAATAAAGCAACACTTACAACATTACTTTATAAAATAGATTTTAATTCAGACAATAGTTTTACGTTTTATAATATATGAAGCATGAATTCCCTGCTGGGCGCCAGTGGGAAAGCAGGTTCCTGTATATAAAGACTCCTCAACTCAGCTATTCAAACATTTGATTCTCGACCCTAAAAATCAAAATCTTAAAAAAACACAGTAAGTAAAGACATTTTAAATTGTGCATTTTTTTTTTTAAATATTCACTTGCCTGATCCATTTTCCCAGTCCGCCATTTTGGCTGCCGTACATGATGCAATGACCCAATGGAGAAGAGATAGCAAACCTGTTTTTTCAGGATGCTCAGTTCGATTCATCAGCATGGAGTGAAAACCGCTCCTCCAGGCTGGAAGTATTACTGCTGGTTGAGCGATGCTATCATGTTTTATATCCATCTGTTTGAGGGTGACGTTGTGTGTTCAAGTGTGTTGGTTTGACTTACGAGTCTTGGTGGGCTGTGCTATATTTAGTTCCTGTAGTTAAACTGTGTGTCCGGTCTCTCAGACATCCTCCGGGGCTTGGCACAGCCAGATGCCAGCCCATCTCGGCTCTGGCCATCTTGTCATGTGTTACAGGAAGTCCGTCGCTCCGAGCAAATCTGTCGGATGTGGCGGCTATTAAGTTTGGAGCTGCATGACCACAGGGTGAACCTCGCTTTGTTTATATTTTTTATGAGGTGTAGTAAAGCCCATATGGTTGCCTCTTTTAGAACTATATGCATATTTTATGGAGTACTTACTTAAACAAGAGCAGTCCTAAGAGAACAGAACAAAAGGAGAATCTTACCTTTTAGTAAATTGTGAAAGATAAATTCTGCTGATGGACTATGGAAGAAATTTCCAGTCAACCAGTTTTACTAATGTCTTCCCAGTCATTTTGTAATACTTTTTCAGTCAGCGTTTTGTGGGATAATGCTTGACCACGTTGTTTTCTTTTTTCCAGAGTTGACAAAATACATAGAGTCTTTAAAACAAGATTATTATCATGTGCAATCTGTGACTGATCCTCTGGGAAGAATTTCAGTACTGAGGACTGAATTATGGTGGCTATGGATTTTGAAAAACCATACAGCTATGACATTCAATGTCTCAAAAAATCTTCAGTTCTAGGAAAACAGTGTTTCAAGTGGGGGAAAAAAACACGTTCCAAGCTAGACTGTATATTATTTAAAAGTAAAAATAAGGAAGTCTGATTTATGAAAGAAAAGAAAATTAGTCACAAAGGAGAAGAGTTTTACATGGAGATAAAGGGCATAAAATTTGTCGAAGGTCTGCATAATAAGATTTCTAATTTTATTTTCCAACAGAACGAAAAGCCCAGTTTTGAAACAAAAATTCATTCAATAGTTAAAGGTGGTTTTAAGACAGACAAGCTAACAATTAAAAACATCTGCTAACACATTCCTCCTGCCTTATATCTTCACATATTACTATTTTCCTGGCTAATGAGAAAACCTCTGTTATATTTCTTTCTTAGGTGATTTAGGTGAGAACAAACCACCAAAACAAAGGCCCTTACCGTGACGTTTAAATGTGGCAGTGCAGATGTATCTTTGGGAAGATAATTCCTGATGTGAGTTATCCAGTCAGGAACAGTTGACTCTGCCTTTCACTCCACTGAATAATAAATGTTCAGTACATAAGGTTTTTTATCACAAAAGGCTAAGCACCTGTGCTAAAACAGCCTGTATTGTCTCATGCTCTGGTAAGCTTGTTCACACTGATGTTTCCACACTCCATGCACAAATAGCACTACAGCAACTGTTTTCCGCAGAAACAGGCACAGTTAGCAGGACAAGTAAAAATGTACAGAAATTTGCCCAGCTGATATAAATCCGAGGGATTTTGTAATGTTTGTTAAGTACCGCCAACCCTTTAATAAATCATTCCAGTGGAAAAATCTTTACCTGAAACAAAAAGTAGTGTCTGAATGTAAAGAACAGCAAGTCATAAGTTTATGAATGACAGGGATTTTTTTTTTACTACAGTATTTAACTTTTAACTTATACGTATGTAAAAGATAAAAATTTAAAGTATTCAGTCTGCTCATTTTTGAGAACATGATGCTATAGATTTGTCAGTCACATAATTGGATGTACCTCTTCAATTGTTTGTTAACACACACAGTAAACCAGTCAGTCGAATGGCAGAAACTTAGTGCATTTTGGTATCTAGGTTTAGTGAAGACAGCTTGCTGAAGTTCAAACCGAGCATCAGAATAGAGAAAAACGGGGATCTCAGTGACTTTGTACCGTGCATGGTTGTTGCTGCTAGACAGGCTGGTCTGTATGTAAAGGAATCTGCTGATCTACTGGGACTTTCACGCTCCACCGTCTCTCAAGTTTACAGAGAATGGTTTGAAAAAGAAAAAGTATCCAGTGAGTGGCAGTTCTGGACAAAAATACATTGGTGGTGTCTAAGGTTAGAGAAGACTGTGCAGGTTGAGCATTGTTTAAATGGGGTATAAGTATTGCTATTACTAATAAACCACAATTATTAGTAAATTTGAGTAAATTTATATAAATAAAATAAATGTATATAATAAATAAATAAAATCAAAATAAACAAATGCATTCAATACTATGAAAGAAGTCTTTAAAAACAGCTATCTCAAATCTGTCATTTTTTGTTCTAACTAGAAATATTTTGCATATAAAAGAATTATTCATGTCGCACAATTAATGACATTTCCCTCTGAATCCTGAGAACTGTCTCCTACGTTGCACAGCCTCGTGTGGGGGTGCAGATGTCTTCGCTTTGTGGCGGTGAAAGTAAAATCTGGATTAGGTCTTTGATGAATCTCATATTTTTGTCTTCCCTCGTTGTCCACAGCATCACTACGACTGCTGCCTGCATGATGGACCTGCGCCGCTACCCTCTGGATGAGCAAAACTGCACTCTGGAGATAGAAAGCTGTAAGTATTGCTCTCCCTGACAACCAGCTCTCACACCCACATGCAGATGGAGAATTAAACAGATCCCACACACACACACATAGACACCAGCAGCCTCCCCGCAGCACCAAGGTAGAATGGCATGTTGATAAAACGCTACGTTAAATGCTGAGGAAGGCTGATGAGATAGCCAGAGATATGCATCAAGAAGAAGAACATCACTAATGGCTCGGTGACTGATAACATCCAGCCTAATTAATTCATCTTCAGCTGCAGTGGCTTCCCAAGGCGCAGAGGAGCCTGATTAGGTCCAGTGTTTCAGGGATGTGCTGATAGTCGATGTTATGTGCAGCTTTCTCCCCAAACTGCCTCTCCGTATTTGTACAGTACAAAGAGCTCATTTCACATGGAGTTTGTAATTGTATGTGATCCAGCGCTCTCGAGTGGAGGGAGTGTGGGGAAGAGCATGAGAGAGAAAGACGAGGTCCTCTGCGTGTTTTATCTGGGTCCCCGGAGAGAAGGATTATG
Source organism: Brachyrhaphis roseni (assembly GCA_903066815.1). NCBI lineage: Eukaryota > Metazoa > Chordata > Actinopteri > Cyprinodontiformes > Poeciliidae > Brachyrhaphis > Brachyrhaphis roseni. The sequence continues at coordinate 68,328 of CAEFZY010062615.1, forward strand.
GTGCTGGGATGTGGTCTATGGGGCTCAGTCTTTCCGGGTTTGATCACACTGTTGCCAACAGCGCCAGGCGGCACAAAAACGGCACGGGTCAGAACCGCCCCTCTCCGCTCCTCTTCCGTTATGTTCGCCATCGCACTCATCTTTCCCTCTTTTCCGTTTCTCATCTCTTTTCTTTGCAAAGACTCATTCCGTTCTTTTTTTTTTCTCCTCGCAGCCTTTTTATCTCTCTCCTCATCACTCATATGCTGTTTTTTTCCCCCCTCTCCTCTTCTCCCCCACAGCCCTACAAAACACACACACTCGTATGCGTGCACACGAACACTCGCAGCTCTAGTTTTGATCACCAGGCAGGGTCTGCTCTCATATGGATTAACTGGCAACGGTTTTAACACTGGAATCTCTTCATGCCAGAGCATGCTATTTTATTCAGAGTAATGAGCCCAGAGAACTCTAACTTCCCTTGATAAACTTGATGCATTTTTAACAGACATTCCTAAAGAAAAGCTACAGATCCTTCAATTCACCAGCAGCTCACTGCTGCAGCTCAGGCCATTTGGTCTAACATGATGAGCTCAAGCTGCAATTCATGTCCTTCACTTTATTACCAGACTCTGTCCTTGTGTTGTGGAGTTATAAATGCCTTTCAAAAGTTTTCACACCCCTAAAATCTTTTCAGATTTTCAAAACGTACATTTGATTAAACATTTTGTATATCTGCAACTAAAATTTTCAAAATCCCAAAGCAGATGACATTTACTGGTAAAATTCTATTTTTTTCCCCCCCAGCTGTTCAGTAATAAACTATTTAGATGAGAACAACTTAATTAGATAAAGAACATTAACATTACATTAATTTTATCTAAAAAATTATTGAAAAATTGATTACTGCAGTCTCACAATTTTTAAACCCCTGAGCTATTCAAAATAGCACACTTTGTCTATTATGAAGACCCAGTTCTGGTACAAGCAATCAGTGGTTTCAATGGTGGCATCAGGTTTGCATGGGATATAAACAGTCCAAATAGCGATTGCTTATGGAAGTGTTGTATTGCATTTTAGATATAGTTTAGTGAATTGTCCAGAGAGTTCAGAGAAGTTAGAATACCTTACTCAAAAAAGGAAAAGGACACAAAATTATAGCAAAATGCGTGAATGAACTTGAGCCTGCAGTTGAAAGCATAGCTAGCAGAATTAAAGGTAGGGGATTCATTGCTAAACCACCTGGACATTTTAGCAAGAAGACGTTATCAGTGGTTGGATTTGTGAAGAGGCAGGTGGCCAAACACCTTCCTCAGCCTGGAAAAGTCCTGGAGGCAAACTTGGTGGCAGCAGCAGCAATGAAGCAAAAGTAAAAATATATATATGTCTGTGCATCAAGAAATGTCTTGAACAGGAAGAAGGAAGCATAATGCTGGAAAGCACTCCATGCCTAAGTGGAAGCATGGTGGTTGGTCAGTAATGCTCCAGAGGTTCCTCTAACACCAGAAACCTGCAACATATGGAGGGCAAGTTAAGTTCAATCAGTTATCAGTAACTATTAGGACAAAGTTTCATGATGTCTGTGAGGTAGCTGAAGATTGGTCGACTTTGGACCTTAAACAGGATAACAACCTTAATATGTCAAAGTCCCACAACTGCAGAAATCCCTGCCCAGCGTATCCCGATGAGGACATTTAGTGAACATCTCCTTTTCAGACCACTCAGGTCTTCTTGGCTCAAGTCTACTCTGCATACCCAGGATTACAACCAAACATGGTGTAGCATAAAATTTTTATGCTCCACTAATGTGGAACAAACTTCTAGAATGGTGCTGAAAACTGCAAAAATGCTGAAACACTGAGTTCCTTTAAAATCAAGGGTAAAACCCCATTTTTGTTGATTTGCCTTTGATTGATAAAAAGTGCAACATTTTTATTTTTTTTTGTATGCATGACACCATTTTATTACTTTGCCACTGTAATGTGCGTTATTATTTGTTCAGTGTGTTGTTTTTGCCATGTAAAGCCCTTTGAACTGCCTTGATGCTGAAATCTGACTCATGATTCTTTTTTTCATTCTTCTGAGAAGAAAGTTGGTTTCATAAACTGATGCTGTCCCCCTGGTGTGACTGGACAAAACAGGCTGTAGATCTGTAAAACTGGTGGAGACACAAGCAAAATGGTAGAGACATGGACGCCACACTTATGTTTTTATTTGTCAAAATTCTGAAGACCATGTCTAATCTTTTGCTCATAAAATTCCAATATAATACATTGAAAGTTCCTGTAAAAATGTTCAAGGGATACTTTCGAAAGACACTTAAACTAAGCAAAAATGTCCCACTAAGACAAACTGGTCCTGCTGACACAGAAACAGCTGTATTGGACTCTGAGTGGGAGTTACACAAACTTGCATGAGGCAGGAGAAAAGATTAGTACCTTGTTTGTGTAGTTAATGTCCTCACCTCTGTAAGATAAAGCAATGGCATTGATAAGCACATTTAAACAAACGAAAATATCCAAAGCCAACAAATTTGCCAAGAAAAGCTCCTCTGACATCTGAAAGCAGCACACATCAGTTAGCCACACCGTTGCACTGGTTAATGCATTCCTGTATTACTCTGAACACATTCACACACACTCACACACCGGGGTTTATTTTGATTGGATCCCACATATGCTGCCCGGCTGCTGTGAAATACTCACCAGAGCGCCAAATGCGCTCCGCAGCTGTAAACCTCAACAGATGCATAATTTACTCCTGTTTGAGTAATACTGGCCACGAGCTACAGGACCCAGCTGTTTGGAAGAATAATTTAGCTCCCTTTGAATAACAGAAACTGTATGTTTGTGCCTCATTGCGTTGACAAGCAATGTGACGGAAAATCAGACTAACATGAGGGACAGACACCCTTTTATTTCCCCGCACTTTGACACATTCTTGCTGGTAAAGGACAGTTATAAATAATAAAATGAACGGCCAATGTTGTGTGCGTGCAAGTTTCTGCAGATGAAGGCCATTGCTGATATCATTAGCAACACCTGAGCTTGTCCTGTTATGACAAATCAAAATGTCTGCTGTAATAAAAAGGCCTGTGGCTGAAGCAGGCCGCCTGCCTAAACAGCAACCCAACATGACTAACTTCACCTTGAATGTCAGCGCCTTCGCGACAAAGAAATTTGTGTTAATTTTAAAAATCAGAGACTCAGAGTTTAATTATTCATTACATGTGAATAGGTCACCGCCTGTATTTTAAGCACGTGGAAGACAAAAGTGGAACTCAGAGTGTGGAGATTTCTGTGACGCTGTATATGTTGGACGACGACAACCTGCGACGCAGCAATCCCCTTGATTTTTTTGAATTTTCTTTAAATTCAGAAGTTTGTTTACACTTAAAATTACTGTACATGCCTTTACAATAGATAGTGAAAGTCCAGATGGGGGGGGATTTTTGAAAATTGTTGACGATGGCTCAGCAGAAACAAAACCACAACCGTAACATTTACTGTTCCTGACTCTTAACATTTTGAGCTATAGCTCCTTAACTGAAGGTGATAATGTTTCTGCCTCTCTCGTCTACAGACGGATACACCACAGATGACATCGAGTTTTACTGGCGAGGTGGGGACGGCGCTGTGTCTGGGGTCGACAGGATAGAGCTGCCGCAGTTCTCCATTGTTGACTACAAGCTCATCTCCAAGAACGTTGTCTTCTCGACAGGTGAGTCACTGAGAACAGATACTTAGTTTTATGCTTTTAGATTTGTGCTAATTTTGATCGGAAAAATTCAGTGCTACCCACAATATTTGGCACTCCTGATAAAGATGTATTTAAAAGCCTTAACAAAATCAATATTTTATAAATATGTATTTTCTGCGTAATTTGACGCTGATATTTTTATGCAATGAATTTATTCAGTAGGGGAAGAAATTGGGAATAAATTTGTATTGATGAAATCAACCAGGCTAATTGTTCGTTCTGCTGTTGTTAGTACTTTATACAATCCTCTTTTACAACATTACAACACTAAGGGAGCACAGAAATGAGGTCTTTGACCTTTCCTCTTTGCAGTGACCAAAGTCTTTAGGTCTATTTTATGCTCTCTTCAGCTCACCAACACATTTTTCTAAGGGATTTAAGTTTGGGAACTTATATGCCAATGGAAGATGGGAAAGATTTTATATGTGTTGAATCTGGCCATACTTTATAGATTACTATCCAACTCAAAGACCCAATGATGACCCATATCCATTTCCTGGCAGAGGCCACCAGAAATTTATTAAAAATCTCACAGTATTTTCCAGAGTTCAGGGAACAGGCTCTTAGCATGATTATTTGTTTTATGTCACACCCACCTGGAGCATTTGCTGTTCCAGTCGGAGCGACAATCTCTTGTCTGTCTACTAAAAATGGGCCTCTGAATTATGGTGTAATTATACCACTGGGAAAAAAGAAGTGATGGAACATTTAAAGTGTCTGTTTTTGACATGGGCCTGTCCCCAGGATGGCTTTAGAAAGAGGGTGCAAGGAGTTGATTTAAAATAATATTTCTCAGAGAATAATAAAACTATTTTGTGTGCTTTGTTTGGGAATACAATGCATTTATACTGCTTCAGATATGAGAAAGGTTTTGCATTTTGAATGATTTGGGGTTGACAGTACTCGTCCAGGGCACCATTCGATTCCAGACTCTTAAAAAAAAAAAAAAAGTATCACCAGAAAGATCCTTTAATTGGATTAATTTGTTATGAGTTGTTATGAGGATACCAATGATTCTAATATAATAAGGCTGTAATCATATGTGACTGCAAAAAAAAAAAATCAAAATTATTTTTTCAGTGGTTTTTTTTTGTTTTGTTTTGTTTTTTGTTTTTTTTTATACATATTTTCCCCAGGGTTACCGTGTGAGAATAAAAACATAATTTTCCATGGAGATATTTGTGTAAGGCGCCTCAATGTTGGAAGGACAAAGTTGGCACCATGAAGGAGATTCTGTTTCTCTCCCTGTGCCTCTTTCAGGTTCCTACCCCCGCCTGTCTCTCAGCTTCAAACTGAAGAGGAACATCGGTTACTTCATCCTGCAGACATACATGCCTTCCATCCTGATTACCATCCTCTCCTGGGTCTCCTTCTGGATCAACTATGATGCATCTGCTGCCAGAGTGGCCCTGGGTAGGACTGTCTTGCCTCTGCACAGCAATGACCCAAAGCCAAATGATAACTGTGCATGAAAGGATCCATTTATCCTATTATGTTTCAACATGTTGAATTTAGACATTATTGTGTCCTTAATAAGGGAAATCCTTTATTTTCTGCACATTCTCGGTCTTTTTTGTTTGTTTTATTTGTAAAATTGTCTCAAAGTATGTGAATGATAGCAGTGTGTAATAGGCTGTCTGGCTAAATGTCTGTTGTTCAGAGATGACTATATACATGACTCATGCAGCGCGAGAAGCTCTGCAGCCTGACCTTGAAGCTCGCTGTCTTTCTCTCTGCTCGTCTGTCTGTCGAAGCCCCTCAGCGCCCAAAAATACCTGCTCATCCTCCAGATTACATTCAGAAAAATCCGAACGAAGGATGCAAGTGAAAGCAGTCACCCAAAAATGCACCTGGATGTTTTCACACCAAAGTTAAACCGACACAAGCAGGCTAACGCAGCACTGCTGGGAAGGCGATTTAAAGATGTGCCCACATGCTCTCAGCACCCTGAGATTGTGCAGAGAGCGAGCTCAGCCAATGAAAGCCCGGGCTCCGTGCTACAGCGCCGCTGCAGGCTGCTGGGTTATTTATAATGCGTGTGAATCTGACCAAATGCAAATTGTGCAGGCAGATGACTAATGTATCTAACACAATGTGTGTGTGCATGTGTGTGTGTGTCATAAAAGCAGGTGTATTGTGCTGTGACTAAACACAGATGTTTGCAGCAGCAGTGGGATGCTTTTGATGTGGTATGCTCAGAGTATGTATGAACGCATGGATATCACCTGTTTGACCTGAAATTATCCGATGAAGCACACGTGCTCTCAGTCTCCGGGGATTCAGATGGAGGCTGTAAACCTTAAGGGGTCTAATTTAGCGAGTCTTGTCTCTCCATTGCAGTTAAATACTTTATAATGTACAAGACAGACTTGAATGCTCAAATGTTCCTGTCCGTTCCAGAATGGCACCTGATCTTACTGATTGCAGGGAAGCAAAGCAACAATTTAATGACTCTGGTACAATAATGGTTACAATTTGTAACATATGAATATGAGTTTATGATTTCAGGAAATCTCTCCAGTGCAATTTATCTTGCAACAAACCCATTTAAAAGTACACTAATGTACTTTTTAGAATTGCAGCCTAAAGTTCTAGTTAGAGTCTATAAGACCAAACCTGTGTTTTCAAAATGTGTGTGTCTTTTTAACTTTACGTTTAGTGCAGACATATTGACATTGCTCATAATAATTTGTTAAAACAGACCTGCACTTATCAGACATTCCTACACCTCTTTCAATGTTACATGCAACCTCAAGTTCCCATCTTGTTTTTTTATTAATTAGGGACAAAATGTAAAGATGAATTTTGACTTAGTCTGCACTAATGTGAGTTCTGCTCTGATCTATTGCGGTGAAGTAGAGTTGGACCAAAGCTTTCCATTTATGTCTCTGTCTATGTTCCAACCCTCTCCTATAGTTAGTAAGGAGTTATTGGTGTGAGGAAAGAAAATAATTTAATACAATTTAGAATAAGGCTGTAACATAATAAAATGCGGAAAAGTTTAGCGATGCTGTGAATATTTTTCGGATGCACTGTATCCAGGTATATTGGAGGTATGTCTGCACCTCTAGAAGCCCCGATCCATCTATCTACAATATCTATCTCCTCCTCCATCTTTCCAGCTCTACTTAACATAAAACCAATTCTTGAACTCCTCTGCTAGAGGCAGAAAATGTGAAGCTATTACAGAAACATCCCAAATGATGCTCTTCAACACCACAGAATATGAATATTTAATAGATATTTGTCCACTTAGCTTTAGATTATCACTTTCATGTTGTGCCCAGTTGCCCAAATATGGTCATTTGAGGCTGCAAGCAAGATGATTACATCTGAATGCTTGTGTTAATGGAGCATTTGTAGCAGTCTATGGCCGATACTATTAGAAACTAATAATACATTCACCAACTCATCCTGTGGACATTTCTATACCTCTTTTTCATTTTTTTTTTCTAAAACCCAGTGCAATGTATTGTTGTGGGGATGAGGCAGAAAAAGACTCGTCTAAAGACTTTCTTTAAGTGTGACTCCACTGACCTGCAGGAATCACTACGGTGCTGACCATGACAACCATCAACACTCACCTGCGAGAGACGCTCCCCAAGATCCCCTACGTGAAGGCCATCGACATGTACCTGATGGGCTGCTTTGTGTTCGTCTTCCTGGCTCTACTGGAGTACGCTTTCGTCAACTACATCTTCTTCGGCCAGGGTCCCCAGAGACAGAAGAAGGCGGCCGAGAAAGCGGCCACGGCCAACAACGAGAAGCTGAGACCCGACCCCAATAAGGTTTGTGCGAAGGGAGTCGTTTTTAAAATGCTTTTGTTTTTGTGCTGTCTTTTGATATGTATGTTTGTTTCTGTGTGAGCAAAGGACTTCTTCTTCTTCTTCTTGTTCTTCTCTTAAGGCCAATATGATGCTGTAATCAATGTTTCATGTCCTTTACCAGCACTATTTACTGATACTCCAGCCCTCGGTTGCTTGCTGCTTTAACGTTCTTACACAGACTTGGATCTGAAAGAGCGAATGCAGGAGCAATGACTGCTTTTTAAATACTTTATCTCCACGTTTTTGTGTTTCCCAAAGGACGAGGCGCCTGAAAAATCCCTGGCTGCAGCGCCAGAGCTTTCTCTTTAAATATTGCTCAGCACCATTAAGAACAACAGCATTTTAAATTTTAAATTTGAAAAAAAAAAGAGAAACATCCTTTCCTTCTGAGTGTGGCGAGCTCCGATTTCCCTCAAGTAACAGTGCTGATTTTGTATGCTTGCAGTGGCTGGTGGGAAATGTAGTTCAAAGAGATGATGCTCTGTATGCCAGAATGAAACAGAGGGAAATTGACGCATATGACTCGATGTGGGATCCCATCTTTGTGGACGATGCCGCTTTAGGACTAGGCGATCAAAGAAATAAGGTACTGGAGGTTTTGAAAGTCAAAACTTAACAATGTCATCAATCTGAATCAGTTCAGATCAGAGGAAAATACTGTAGTCTTTTGTTTATTTCTTTGATTTTGTTTTTGTAGTTTTAAGGCAACCTTGACCATCACTCCCACCATTGTGTTTTTTTCCCTCTTTCGGTTTGCTCTTCATGCATTTTCCTGACAAACATGGCTCAGCAGCTTCATTTCTGCAGGAACTGATTTAATCTGAACTCTAGCTGATGGAAAATGACAATTTCATTAAAATCCCAAAAATAAAAAAATATAAATCTGTGAAGAAAAATGATACATTCATTACTTGGACCCAAGTGAAGAAATTGTGAAGAAGACTGGGCAGACACTAGAAACACATTTGCAGTTTGATGAGTAGCACCGCTTCAAAGTGAGTTACCCTAAAACAGCAAAACACATGAAGGACAGGATTGGTTTATAGGGATGATGCTTTTCCTCAGAAGTCAGGCTATGGATGAAGAAATGTTGATCCGATTTCACCTCCCACAACGCCTCTCCCGACCTGCCCTGAACCTGTAGCCTCCTCCATCCTTGCAAAGTCCTTGCTATTTCTCTCAACCTTCTCCTGTCACTTTTCTTTTGTATATCTTTGCTTTTCTCTTCTTTTTTTTTTTTTTTTTTTAACTTTTTGTTTAGTTTGTCTTGTGAATCGGCAGAATTTTAGCCATATTCTGGTTGAAATTCTGAGATGACAACGAAGGTTTCTCCATGAGAATCAATTTACAAACTGCTTTTCAAGAATGTTATCACTTTGTAGCCTTCTGCTTGTATTATCATTTATGGTTTGACAAATGATAAGAGAATTTTACTTTTTTTTTTCTTGGCTGTAAGTAGCAGTTTTCGACTCATTTGCATCACCCATTTTTAGCACCTCATCAGTATTTTGACACGCTAAATTGCTTAAAGTTCACTGCAGCATTTCTTAACTTTAGTTTAAAACAGTTAGTGTCTTGAAAAGTATTCATTTCCCTTGAACTTTGCCACATACGTTGTAACAACTGGAAACATCAATGCATTTCTGGGGGAACGTGGATCAGTGTGTGTGTGATAGACCAACACAAGGCAGAAAATAATTGTAATAGTGAAGTAAAATGGTTCATTGTTTTCAGTATTTTTGCAGAGAAAATAAAATGATAAGCAAAATCTTTCCCAGTTTTTTACAAAATAACTCAAAGCTCGATTTCAAGTTTCAAGACTAGACATGCATCTAAACTGGACCTAAGTTTTGAGTTTTGCTAGGACTTTCTTGTAAATGAATAACCTTTGTACCACAAGCTGTATGGTTAAAGGGAACCTATTATGCAAATTTTGCTTTTTGCACATTCTTGTACTTCCATGTGGGTCTCTACCACTTCTAAAACAAGCCCAACTGCTAAAAGCTGATTTCTGGTAATAAGTTAAGTTTTTTAGTGTCTATAAAACAAGGCATGTCAAAAACCTCCCGATTATTAGGTCACACTCAGCGGTCACTACCCCGTTTTGAAGCAACCCCAGCCAAGCCTTCCATTGTAGCGCCCGGTTTGCGCTACACAGTGGCTTCTGGAAAAGACACGTGTTTTATTGTTGACTTACCATCCAGAAACAACTTGCTGCATCCTTCATGATTGTGCAGGAGGTTCTACTTCTTCTGTTTCTGGGTCTGACTCAGACTCAAAGATGTATAGAGTGTAAATGTTGAGCTGGGTGGTGTGGCCAGCAGCAGTTTATCTGGATTTAAAGTGACAGAGCCCTAAAACAGCTCATTCTGAAATGAGCTCACCATAGGTAGAACTGAGACAGAAATTAGTTTTAATTTTGTGCAAAAAATGTAAACATGTTTTGTATAGCAAATAGACCTATTACAACGTGTTTAAAAGGGAGCAAAGGGATTTTTTCCCTAGGTTTCCCCAGTATTTAGATCCATCAGTTTAGCATGTCCAGCTTCCCTGTTTGCTGAAGAAAAGTGTCAGCATGATTCTGGTGCTACAATGATTTGCCTGGGAGATTTTATATTTAGGATAATTTTGAGTGTCTTGTTCCTCAGTTTCAGACTGAACTATAACTTAAAGAGAAATCAAAAGAAATAATTTTGGTGTCATCTAACAGGAGCAGCTTCTTCCACATTTTTGCTGTGTTTCCTATGGCTTGGACTAAACTGCGGTCAGGACTTTGAGGTTTTCTTTTTCCAAACCCTATGTTCTTGTTACTCTTTCAGAAAGACCAGGTTTCTGAAATATCCCTTTATTTGACACCTGAAATACAGAACAATCATAAAATACAGTAAAACTACAGTGACATGACATAAACACATAAGACTAAGAAATGTCAAAATTACACATTTAACCAAATAAGAAGCTAAGAGGATAAAATGTTAAAGCAGTGTTTGGCTTTTATGGGTTTCAGTCCTGATTTAAAACAGAAATCAGTTTTTGTGTATCTCAGGTTTTCAGGCAGACTCCCCTTGTTCAGTTCTGGTTCTAGAAACACAAACTGAATAGGTTTCTGATGACATGAGAGGTCTACACTTTAGGACTAAGACTCTTCAGTGCTTCATAGACCAATACGATTTTTAAACAGCCATTGTGAGGATTTAAAGACAGGTGTAGTGTGATCCATTTTATCGTGTTGGTCAGGACTGCGGCAGCAGCATTTTGGACTTAAGACAACCTGATTGATTTTTTACAAACACCTCTGCAGACAGTGTCCTAATAACTTATGTTGCAGTTTTCCATGTCCTGCTTTAACAGAAAACCCTTTGTCCCAGCTGTGTATAGCATGATAGAAGTCAAATTTATTGACAGACCTTATCTGAATGCACTTTTTAAATATATTTATTTGTAAGTAATATTCAAATTCATCCTTCCTGTTCCTTCCACTCTCCAATTATGCACTAGTTTGTGTTGGTCTGTCACCTAAAATCTCAACAAAGACTTTCTCGTTTGTCACAAAATGTGAAAAAGTTCAAGGGGTGTAAATACTTTTGCAAAGCTCCATAGTTTAGTAACACACTCTCGCGCTTTCAGTAACTTCTCATGGCTTCATCTGTTATTTGTGCACCTTCACACAGATGACCCCCGATGACAACATCCTGTTCAGCGCCATGGAGATGAAGAATGAGATGGGCGGTCCCGGGGATCTGTCCCGGGGTCTGGGAGCTCCCACGGATCCCCGCAACACCATGCTGGCCTACGACAGCTCCACGCTGCAGTACCGCAGGGCGGCCATGGCCCGGCAAAACTATGGCCACAGTGCCTTGGAGCGCCACGCCCAGAAGAAGTCCCGCCTACGGAGACGGGCCTCGCAGCTCAAGGTGAACATCCCAGACCTGTCCGACGTGAACTCTATCGATAAGTGGTCCAGGATGATCTTCCCCACCGTCTTCTCCTTCTTCAACGTGGTCTACTGGCTCTACTACGTCCATTAAGCCCCGGAGAGCCAGGAGGCCGGCTTCGAAGCCAGACGACTGACGAAGACGAATTAGCGTGAAAAAATCAAGAAAGATAAATAATTTGCGTGAGAGAGAGAATGCGAGATGAAAACCGTGTGCTGACTTTTTTAGAGCTGGTTTGTTTCAGGCGACGTGAGGAGAACACAGAGACTTTTTTGCAGCAGCACCCACTTCAGTCAGCAGTGACTCTTTTAGGATTTGGGAAACACCTTCAAGTGACTGACGAGCACTCGAATAAAAGAAGAGTGAATAAAAAAAACGAGAGACAGAAAAGGTGCCTGTTCCAGAATTTCAATATATCACTAATATTTGTCATTCGTAGCTTACTATCTCTCTGTGGATCAAAATATTTATGCTTGTGTTTGCATATACTTTAAGGATTTATTTTGTTTAGTATCTATTTACTTCGTAGCCGAGCTGTCTGCATCCAGGAAAAGCTTTATAAATGATTTAAAAGGAGGTCATCCTTGATAGTCTATTTTCCTATATTTACTGTATATCAGAAACATCCTTTTAAAAAAAAAGAAAAAAAAGAGCATGCTTATTTTTGGTTTTGTTTTCATCTCAACTATGATGAGGAATGACAGTATTTTAGTTGTACTAGTTGAAGGTTTCTTGCAGTTAACTTAGCACAGGCCACCTGAATTGCAACAGGTGAACAGCAGGGGGCAGTCTTATCTCTGGAGCTTTAATGATCAAAGAAAGAGCAGATCTGGGGAAGTTGATGCTTTTGCTAAGGTTTATTTTACTTTCTCTGTGCTGACAGATTCCCTTCCATTTATCTGTGAGGTTTAATTTTCCTTTCCAAAAATGTTTAACTGAGTGACTTTTATGTTATTTTTTTTTCCTCCATCGTGCAGAGAATGGCTTTAATTTAACGCGACCTGGCGTAAAGGACTTTCCCGATGGAGCGAGCTTCATCGCTGCATAAATATGGCAATCCACAACCATCGTTACGAGTAGGAACTGAATGATAGGAATAAGATGCATTTCATTGTGATTAGGTTTCTGTTTCCAGAAAAAGAAAATAATTAATTAAAAAATACTGTAGATAACATATTTAATGAAAAACATGATTCATTTTTATAAATCAATACTCACTTTATTGTGTAAATATTATGAATTTATTCTATTTAAATGGGTCTTTGTTGTTGTTTTCTGCAGTTGAATTACAGCTCAAATGTTCCATTTAGTCAAAAAGAAAAGGAAAGAAAAAAAAATCTCAGCTTAAGGAGAAATAAAACACAATTCACAACTTTGCTGACTATACTTTTGGGACTTTTCTCTCTTTCTCTCTCTCTCTGTCTCTTGTTTTGTTTTGTTTTTTTCTTTTCTTTTTAATGGACTCTGAAAGCATCTACTTGCTGAAACTAAAGCACTTCCAGACACCACTGACTTTTGGGTCAATGTCTCACGCTCCTGAAACAACATAACCAGGATCCCTCCCCTTACTATCCAGGCATTGAAGTCAGGCATATTTTGTACAAAGTTTCTGTAAATTCTAATTGTAATATTTCATAATGACTGTAAATATCTTGTGTAATAACTGTCAGCAATTATAAAGATGTATCTAAATTGAATTAAAACTCAGTTAAGTCTATCACTTCAACAGAGGAGCGCCACTGGTGGTGGTTTTATGTCCCTCCTGTGTGAATGTGAGGCTGATTGCTGGCGGTGTTGTGGCCGATTGAGCGTCTGAATGAGCGAGCGAACAACTGAACCCGACACGGGGATGGAGTAGGCAAGCGGTGGAGGCGAGGGTAGGGATGAGCTGAGGAGTAAAGCTCTGCAGCTGGGTGCTACTGGCTGGATAATGGATGGAGGAGCTGGAGCGAGAGGCTGCAGCGGTGGTCCGGCGCAGGCTGGGGTCTGAGCAGGCCCGAGCTCAACACCTGGCCTGAGGGGACATCAACGCAGAGAGTCGTGGCTGTGGAGGCACACTTTGGACTCAATTGAGGGCCTCTGGCTGCGAGGGACCACAGTGCCTGCGACAGAAAAAAAAGAAAAACAGAGAGAAGGAAGATAAAGCACAAGAAAGAAAGAAAACGCATCCATCCGAGGAGTGTGCTCTCTGCGCCAAAGTCTGAACACATAAATGGAGGCTGGTGAATATTTGATGATGCAAAACATGGAATATTTTATATTTAAAAAGAGATTTTGTCCTAGCAGGAAGTAATGTGCAGCTGCTGTTTGATTTCAAAAAGAAAAGAACACAATGAGAATCAAAATTAGAGTCTTTTACAAAAAAACAAAAACAGGCTACATAGAAATAACAGCTGAAGATTTAGTCATGATAGTTTTGAGAAGAGTTAGATGCAAGAAAATGAAGCTAAATATACAGAAGACTGTGATGGAGGGTTGCTCGGGTTGGCTGTATGTGTACAAGACGCCTCTGGGAATAAGTAGACTAAGTGCAACGGACCTTTGGAAGCAAACTGATGTATCACGATGTGTAACCTTGTTCCTTCACGCACCGGTAAAACATTTTCCAAAAACGCTCTGCACAGCCACATAACAGATGTATGACCTCAGCAGACAGATGGTTTGTACTAAATTGGCCTTTTCTTTCCTTTTTCCTCTTTTCAAAAGGGGCTTTAGTGTTGACATGTGAGAATAGGAGGGGAGGCAGATGCTTCCTGCTTTGTAGTCTTTCCATGTCACTGGCGTAATTAGCCATGCACAGACCTCTGCTCTGTGGAGCCACGTGTGTGAGTGCGTATGTGTGCCTGTGTGTGGAGTCGCAGCTGAGCTCTGTGAAGTTGGCTAGCTGACTAAACCAAAGCGAGCCAGCGCTGACTGGGATGGGTGAGAGGGTGAGTCTGACACAGTCGCGTCACGCCACTCCCCGGCCACACACATATGTGATGGAAAAACACGTTAGGCTGGCTGAGAGGGAGGGAGCCTATTGTGTCATGTGCTCACAGACAGGATATATGATGTGTCTTTTATGATAAATGTGAGATCATGTTCTGGTTTGTACTTTGGATTTCTAAATTTTGAGACCGTTTAAGTTCATCTGTGTCTGCTTGCTTCAAACTACATCTGGATTTGACTTCTTCACTGCGGATTTATTGAGATTTTAGCAATAAACAAGTGGTCTGGAATAGATCAGGCATTTATCAGAGAGACTTGGCAGGAAGGTTTGGAAAAAACAACTTGCGTCAACATGAGGAAATGGAAAGCTTCCTACATGCATGCCATCTGCGCAAGAAGCAGCCTTATTGGTGCCCTTCAGAGTCCCTAACAAATGCAATAAATGTTGTAGTTAGTCCAGTTTTTCATTCAGTTTAAACAATGTGCTCATGCTCACATTCTTCTCCATTCAAATGACTTTAAGGCTCTCCAAGATCAAATTAGACTGGTTAACATTCACACTGAAATGCAGGAGTTTCAAAGAATTCACTGTAATTTTATGAGACAAACCAACACAAAGTTGTGAAGCTGAATTAATGTCTTTCAAGATTTTTCTTATACACCAAAGGTCTGAAAAGTGTGCTGTGTATTTTTTGTTAAATACATCTGGAAAGGGAATACTTTCTAGATTCACCTTTCGCTGAAATGACAGCTGGGGCAGGGTAGGGTAGGGTTAGGAGTGGGGATAGGGTTAGGTTAGGGTTAGTTATAGTCGCTTTCAACAGTTCAGGTTGAGCTCGTTTTTGAGCCAAGACAGCAGTATGGCGTTTATAGTTAAGGTTTACATTGGAGACACCTGGAAAAGCATCTTCCAGATCGTCCAGTTTGTGTGAACGGCGGCGCACCAAGTGCTGCGACACGCTGCGCATGCGGCACGTGCCTCTACCAGGCTTCAGGCTCTGAGTTGAAATTGATAAAGTATTGAAATGATCTAAACCCAACTGTGGTTCTGAACTACTTTGTTGTTGTTTCATCATTAGTGACCAGCAGCCTGATGTTTCTGTTGTTCTCTTGGTTTGTTGTACTTCATGTCAGATGGATTTCAGAATGACATAGTCGCTCTGTGTGGTGGTGAAACTCGTAAGATCCGCTGTTGTGGGTATGTCTGTGTTATAAAGTTAAATTATCATGAGCTTTATCATTTGGATATAGGGCCCGGTCATTAGCTGCGGGCCTTTTAGGGTTTGTCTCTACCAGCTAGAAACTACAATTTTTCCTCATTTTTCTTGGCAAGATAGTTTTAACTCAGTTAGATTAAGAGTAAAGAGGATTTTACAGCAAATTCTCAATTGGATTGTGTTAGAAATATTTAGTATATATTATCTTATGCGATTTCATCAGTTCCTGCATTGTAGCAACAGAAGGAAACAAACAGGAACCAAACTCTGCACTCTGCAATACGTCAGCCAAAATCAAAATCAGCAGGTCAGGCTTTTTAATGATTTGTAACCAGGGATTGGCCAAAGAATGCAATCGGTGCAGCCCAACTTAAGATGGGATACATACACACATATTCATGACATTCTTTGATTAAATAAACTTCTCTTAAGCTTTAATCCAATAGCTAAAAATTTAATTTATACAAGGTGAGTCTTTCTCACCTGAGAATGTGGACCGGTACCAGCACTGGTCTGATTCTGAGCCTTCAAATGATTTTAACAGAAGTTTCACATAACTTAGAAGTTGATGTAAAATAATGTTTGTTTTAGTCATAAAATCATTTTGCTCAGCAGCAAACAACATGTCACCAATTACAACATCGATGTAGCAGCCATGTAGCCTGACGTAAAAACATTTTGCTAGAGAATATTAAACATTGAGAAGTTTGAATTATTTTAATTATTGTTATCAAACGTTATCAAACACGACGTTTTGAAGCCAAAAATACCTCAGAAATATACAGAGCCAACCTTCAGAATCAACTTATTTAAAGTTTAAACACAAAGACGCAGCATAAATGTTTGGCTGTTGAACTGGACCGTTCAAACTAATTTTTTATTAACAGCTTTACAAATCTTTTTCATTACATTGCATTACCAAGGTACATTAAAACAAACCTTTATCTTGGCTTTTTTTCTATTCTTCCTCTTTCCTCTTTTTGTCTTTTTATCCATAAATGATTTATCCATTAATAATTTCTACATACATTACCAAATATATATTATTGTAAAAATAAATCACTTCATAGTGAAATTGTATGTTTTCGATATTATAACGACATAGAAATTATTACTAAAAAAAATAAATAAAAAATAGCTCCACTGAGGGGGCCCCTTAGAGGCCTTGGGGCCCTAAGTGGCTGCTTAGTTTGCTTTGCCTTGGGCCGGCCCTGTCTGTAACTGATGTACAGAGATCTTTATGCAATCCTTGAGCTCTTTGCTCACTGTTAAACTTGTCAATTCAAATCTCCTGATGTCCAGCAGTTCAAGTGTGCTGATCTGACCTCATCTAGCAGATCATTTTGGGGACATTCTCCTCGATCAGATGGATTTTCCTGTCAAAGCATCAGTTTTAATTGTTTAATGTGTCATGGGTTAGTTTTTTTTCTTTTTTTTTTCTTTTTAATAGTCACTATTATGCTGAAGAAATTACGTAGCTGAAGTACTGACTCAACTTTCTACAATGTAAAGAATTTTAGTGAAAATCAGCTGAGTCTCTTCAGCACGCATTTTTTTCTCAGTTCAATTATCTTGCCTCTCTCCTTTAATAGCTCCAGAGTAAGGAATGCAAACACACCTGTCACTGCAAAGGGGCGGTTCTAGGAAAGGTATATTGCCACTTGTTTCAACTCAGGCCTCACTCACTGACAGACAACCTCAGAGAGAGATGATGGCTCTGAAGTGAAGCCCTTCAATGAAGCCCTTCAACTTCTGTGGAAATGGAACTTTGGTGAGGAAAGGAAACAAAAGCAACATCCAATCATGACGTGGAGGAGCCCTCTGGCCCTGGTGAGGGATGCTCTGCAAGGTCAGAGGGCACGGGAGAGGGAACTCCGCAGCTTGGTGTCCAATCTGACGTACGAGGGACTGGAGAAGGCGAAGCAACCCAATCGCTTCTTCCTTTCTAACGCTATCAAAACCACAAAGTACTCGCTGCTGCTATTCCTTCCCATGAACCTTTATGAGCAGTTTCACCGTTTGGCGAACCTCTACTTTGTGGGCCTAGCCATCCTGAACTTCATCCCCGTGGTGAACGCATTCCAGCCTGAGGTGGCGCTGATCCCCATCTGTGTCATGATGCTGCTGACGGCCCTGAAGGATGGCTGGGAGGACTTTAGGAGGTACCAGTCGGACAGGAAGGTCAACAACACTCCATGTTTTATCTATAGCAGGTACGTTCAGGGGGTTCTTGTGTTCTGAATGCTCATGCATGATGTGGCAGGTGTAAACCACATCAGCACATCTGTTTCTGATTCTCTGCATGTCCTCATCTGTGTATTTCATCGCCTCTGTGTCTCAGCGCACCTTTGGGAATTTTCGACTTAAAAATAGAGAATGCGTGGGAGATTATACAACGTTTCGCACCATCACAGTGAGCATGTTTGATGAAATCCTCATCTGAGTGTTACGTAAGCAGAGACAGTAAGGTTAGCTGTTTTCTATTTTTGAATGACTGGTGAAAAGGAAAAATTCACAAAGGATGATAGACATTCTCACACCCTTTTCTATGCTGTGAACCGGAGAGCACAAGAAGAGAAGGGTTGATCCAACTAAGCCTGGAAATATGTTTCGGTTGATATTTTTTCTTGCAACACTGCTTCCTGGCAATAAATCTTTTACTGTGCCTGGTCACACAATGTTGTTGACATCTCACTGTTGTACTAGTATTTGTTTCAAGTCAGTATGATTGTGTTGGTCATAAGGGAACAGCCCTCCTAAGATGTTTTCAGTGGGGAAATCCACAACAAAATTCTGGAGATACTCACATCATGGAGGATAAAGTATGGTCCTAAAACGTGTGGTTACAGGATTCTCACTGGCTCTAAAATCTAATCCCAACCTGGAAATTCCCACACATACATTTTCCTTACAAATGTGTCACCATCTGGGGTGAAATAAAAAGTCTTTCTTACATTAAAAAAAGTTTTACTATCAAGAAAAATTGATGCAGTAAAGAACAAAATGAACCAGAACTACATTTTCTTACTTTTTATGCTGGGTGCAGAAAGCTAACAAATAGCTTTAAAAGCTTTAGACAAGAGAAAACACTGCAGATTTTATCCAGTTCATGCAGAGTTGACTCTGTGTCAACTCTGTTTCTGACACTTGTGCAATCAAATAATTAGCTTGATCAGGTCCACTAAGTTCCTTTGAGTTTACTGGAACTCCTAAACTTTTATTGTTGGATTGTAAAGATCTGTATATATAAATGTTTCCTGAAGCAACTCAGGATTTTCACATCTTTTCATGTATAACAAATAGAAACTAGATTAGAAGTCATTCGTTTAGCCTAGTCATCTTTGACTGTGGATCCCCATGTGGAATGCAGTCAGACGATAGAAACTTGGCCCTAATTCCCATCTGTTTCCCATCAAGTCTTTTTTTCCTCATTGTTGTTTGAATAGTTTTAGATGAAGCATGAAATGTCTTATCCTATGAGCCATTAAATACTATTTTTTTTCCCATCTGAAACACTAGTTAGTCAAGTGGCGCTTAGGCACTGCAGCTCTTGATAGTGCTGCTAAATGCTATAGCATAAAAATAACATATTGTTTTTGTGCTAGTGCTTAACTGCCTGCATATAGAGGACATTTATAACCATCGCCATCTTACAAGCATTTTGTTGTATTCAATGTTGTTTGAAAGAGTACATTTGCACATAGACTGAAAGTAGCACCTAGTATTTGTTATACAAGATTTCACTTGACTTTCTTTGTTAAAAGACCCCCCCAAAAAACAAAAACAAAACAGATACATAAGTTCCTTTAGTTTTAAAATAATTTCTCAAGTTAAAGTTAATTCTGAACTTTTCAGAATTAACTCTGCAAAGTGAGTTATATTAACTCACTTTGCAGAGAAACATTTCTTAAAATGCTTTTTTTTTCCTTACACAAAATCATCCCGTTGTCATCTGCTGACTCACCCAGATGCTGTCTTGTCTGCAGTCTGTGCGGAGTTAAGCTAATTTAACCTCAGGCAAAGGTTTCAGACTTTGTGTTCAGATCATAAAGCAGCCTTGATGTTTTTGTTTCTTAAGTAAGCAGACGAGCAAAATGTCCCAAAATGCTGAGTTACTCATATGAAACGTGATTCATTATTCTCTAACTCTGGTACTTTACCTGTAGTGCTTCTTAAAAGAAATCGTGGTTTAAATTATTCACGAGGTAAACAGAATAACTGATTAACTGTGATGAGCAAGCCACAGTTGAAAAGATAAATTGTTCAAGCAAAAATAATTTTGCTTCAAACATAACGTACTTCTAGTTGTCATTTATTTACTCTGAAGTTGAACCCTGGATCTGGAAATAACATCAAACCTACTTAACCTTGTTCAAGTTGGAAAACCAGTGGGATCTGCTGTGTGCTCTGATGAGATAATTATGTTAACTCTACATGCTAACTGCAAATTATCTTTTGTATTTTATTTAGAGCAGCACAATATCAGAAAAAAAATCTGTGTTTGATATAATTTCTGAATGTCAAAATGGCGATGTGATAAACCAGCAATTACCTCACTTTTTATTTATTTTCCTTCATTACTATGTCCTAATCACTGTTTGTAAGTTTTAGAAACAGTGACACCAAATATAACAAAAGTCCACCCAACAGATCTGTATATTAATGCCATGCAGAATTTGCATGGCATTTGAAATATAACCTCAGCACTAATTTAATCTATTTAAATACCAGATAATCTGTGAAAGAGATTGTGAAAAGATTTTATGTGATACAAATCATTTATCACCACAACTAGACATGGCAGGCATGTTGGATTTTTATGGTTGGAGTAAGATAAAACATCTACTTTCCCTGTTGGCATCCTTCATCCAAAATATAGTGACAATGGATTTTGTGTGTACCAGATAATGAGAAAAAGTTAAAGAAATAATTGTGTTGGCTTCTGTTGATATTCTTCTGCTATCAGATCCCATTTAACATTTGTTCTTTGCTCAGTTTCCTGAACTCTTGAGTTTAGTAGCTTTTTGGCCTGTCTGCATCACAGGATGGAGTTAAGAACGTTGAAGAAAAAAATCTTCTCCAAAAAAAAAACATGAAAAGCGCATTAGAAAGAACTTCAGACATTTGCAAAGCACTAAAAACAAAGTGGGAGCACATGTAATTCATATCTAAACTCTGACTGTCTGACGCTCGGTAACGTATGCATGGTGATGAATGCAACATCCTAAAAATACAGCTGGCTCCCCTCCTGGCTTTGTTGGGAGTGAGGCGTGGTGTTGAGTAGTAACTAACCCATCAGGTTCTACATGCAGGGCAGCATACTTTCAACGTTCTGTTACCGGTGCTCAGTCAGCTTGATATGCTGGTTTTTAACCATAATGCAAAACACTCCTTGAAATCTTGAAACTGTCTCAGATCACAAAGTTCAGAACAGTTCATTCACAAAACATCTTTTCTTTCTGTTCTCTCCTTTAAAAACACAACAGATTTATTGGATGATCCAAAATGAGCATTTCCTCTTTACATAGAGGTTAATGTTGCTTCGTTTCATTGCTCTTTTTTTTATTATTATTTTTTAAAGCAAATCAGGTTAGGAAATAATTTGAGCAAACTATACAGTCCCTCATGTTTCTGACTATACAAGTAGTACCGTTGAACTTTCCTACAAATATTTAATATCTACATGGTTTTGCTAAATTATCTTATAAAAAGTAGTCTGACGTGATTAGTCCCCATCACTGTGCAGGTAATAACAATGTCACCAGGTGAGAATCACATTAGTCCGGTACGAAACCAAAATGTGGGCTTAATGCACAAATTTCAAAGGTTAGTTTTGCTTGAAGGTTATTTCTTTCACTTTTAATTTGACAAACGAGAGTCACCAGGACGTATATTCTAATTTATTAAACAAAACTTTGACTTCTCTGACTACAGGAGGGAGAAGCAATATGTGCAGAGACGCTGGAAGGATGTGCGAGTGGGAGATTTTGTGCGGGTAGTTTCCAATGAGATCGTCCCAGCAGACCTGCTCCTCCTCTATTCATCCGACCCTAACAGCGTTTGCCACATAGAGACGGCCAGCCTGGACGGGGAAACCAACCTGAAGCAGAGGATAGTTGTTTCTGGACTTTGTGCAGAGGTGAGAAATATTGCTGACTCATTTTGACATTACTTACAGTTCCTGCTTCTCTAGCTAAACGTCAAAGAGGGAAATAAAAATCAAAAAACAAACCTGTCAGTCCACATACATTAGAGCTCATATTTGGATTGCAGGCAGAAGGATTCAGATATAATTGTGTTGTTGTTCAAGTTTAGGTGAAGCTGAAAATAAAAATAGTATATTCATACAGAAGTGGGATTGTATTGTGTTTTATTCTCCAGAATCTTGGATTTGAACCGGAGAGCTTCAATTCGGTTGTGGTGTGTGAAAGGCCCAACAACAATCTGAATCATTTCAAGTGTTTTGTGTGAGTATAAAAATGC
The DNA here is from genome assembly GCA_903066815.1 of Brachyrhaphis roseni. Lineage (NCBI taxonomy): Eukaryota > Metazoa > Chordata > Actinopteri > Cyprinodontiformes > Poeciliidae > Brachyrhaphis > Brachyrhaphis roseni. The sequence continues at coordinate 90,459 of CAEFZY010062615.1, forward strand.
ACATTTGGCGTAGATTTAAAAAAGAAGATATTCTTCAGAACCTTACCAAGAAAGCCTGAAAACTAATTCCCACCCACTCACTGGACTTCTCTATAATAGCCGACACATCATTGGGGCTGTAATAGACCATAATCGATTTTCCTGGGCACCACAGCTCCTACAGGCGGTCAGCTCTGGCTGTTCATTTACAGACATAAAGCAGGAGAGCTCTAATGGGGAATATGTCAGCAATAATGAATATCTAACAAGGTCTGACAGTAAAAACGATTGTCACTTTCCCTCGCTGCAGAGAGAAACCTGATAAAGACAAGGTGGGCGCCGGTATTGAGAGTTTGCTGCTGCGAGGCTGCACAGTGAGAAACACGAATCATGCTGTTGGCTTTGTGGTATATGCAGGTAATTTCACAACTTGCTGATTGCCTTAGCCTTCAAGTTTTCAACAGGACAAATGATGCATGTTTGGTTTGTACCTTGACTTCACTGAGATTCAGTTTATTTAATCAGTGTGTTAAGCTTTGCTAAATGTGCTGATATATTTGATGCTTGTTGCTAATACAAGGACGAAGCCTAAATTGCCAAAATAAATACAAAATTATGTAAATATTTTGATTCAAATTCTAAACAGGAAGGCAAAATTATCAGGATAATATATTTAATGAAAGCTGTTAATGCAATGTTTCTTTTTAGGGAAATTGTTTCCTTATTTTTATTTTTATCTTAAAAGCTTGCTTATTTTTAGCTCTGTACTAACATCAGTCTGAAGATATGATGAGGATTTTCATCAGTGTTTGAATAATTGCCTTCTTCTGAAATTTTCAAGGCCATGAAACCAAGTCCATGCTCAACAGCAATGGGTCGAGATACAAGCGAAGCAAACTGGAGCGGAAGCTAAATGTAGACGTCTTCTTCTGCCTCATTCTCCTCTTCACCATGTGCCTCATCGGAGCCCTTGGTAATAAATCGCGTCACTTAAATGTAAAGTCGCTGTGTGACATTAGATTCTTGATTTAAACCATGCTCAATTTAATCATATGCCTAAACTTATTCTTCACAAAGAGAGAGAAAGCAGGAGGGATGTGATGAGGAATCCAGGTTTCCTGTCTGTTTGATGGTCAGAGCAAGTAATTTGAGCTGTCTTTATCCATGCAGGTCACTACCTGTGGTTGGAGTCACTGCCAGGTGTGCCCTCTTTCTTGGTTCCTGACAGCAACGGTCACCTGGATGTTCCCAGTCTTGAGAGTTTCTACATGTTCTTCACGATGATCATCCTTCTTCAGGTGTCAGACAGACATCACTCAAACACGTTTTTCCAACTCAGTTTAAACTCATTAAGCTAACTCTTTAGTTCTTGTCCACTTTGTTTCTTTTCCTGCTTTGTCCTCTCTGCATTATTTTCCACCACCTCCGCTGGACTCATCGTTCCTCCCAGATCCTGATTCCCATTTCTCTCTATGTGTCTATTGAATTGGTAAAAGTGGGTCAGATCTTCTTCATTACTAATGACATCGATCTGTACGATGAGGAGACGGACAGTCGGGTCCAGTGTAGGGCTCTGAACATCACGGAGGACCTCGGACAGATTGAATACATCTTCTCAGACAAGACGGGCACCCTCACTGAGAACAAGATGGTGTTCCGACGATGCTCCGTCATGGGAACTGAGTATCCACACAAAGAAAACGGTAAGGAGATATTTAAGAAACCAAGATGATGCTCCTTGCTCAGCTTTTTATGGACAATTCTTCTGGAAGATGATTTTAAAGTTTATGAGAGTTCTAAGTGGTCGCACGATGAAGGAAAATTTCAGTAAAAAATTTCGCAAAGCACGTCAAAATGTTATTTCCCAGGTAGATATTACCATTTTATAGCACAATTCAGTAGCTATGTTACCTTCAGTTGTTATAAAATGTTGTTTACATCAAACATAACTTAACCTCTTAACTGTTGTGCTCAAAATGCTTACGTGTTATCCAATGGGTGTCCTCATGACAGTCAGAGGGTTATAAAAATAAACTTTGTAATTTCACCTTGAATTTGGCCTCTGTCTCTTTAAGATGCTCCTGCTGTTTCTGACACTCTGTCTTTCCCACATTACCACAACAATACTCCTCTGCTATGCCATTTACAAGCATTCTTAAGAGTGTTGGAGTGAGAAGTAGCTTGTATAATAAGCTCAGCAGATGTGCAGTTTTATCAGGTGTTAGCTCATCGCTGCTGCCGCTAGTCTGAAGGAGCTGAGTTAGAAAGACGCAGAGGGTGTATGTATATGCGTTTTATTTCTCTACCATGACTAAATGCAGTTCAAGGCTAATTTGACAAAATCTCTGCTGCCTCCCAGCCATCCGCCTTGATGTCATTGATGAGCCTGAGACTGAGGAGGAGGTTATCTTCAACCAGCATCAACAACTCCCACGAACCAGGTGGTCCTTGGACGCTGAGGGCATCAGCCCGGCAGACACACAACGGCATGGCAGAAGGCGCAAAAGCAAGGTGGCAGCGAGTGCACACAGTGATGCGGCGTTCAGCAGTCCACTGGTATGAAGACCACATGCTCATTCTGAAATTATAGGACGTGTGACTGGGGATCACAAAGACACGACATTACATCAAACGTCACATTGGACTATGACATCTCATCAACTTTTCAACCTCGTTTGCGCATTTTTAGGATTTAAAATTCACAAATTTTTCATCAGCAAGAATGTATATCAAACTTTTACAGCATATAAATCGGCCCAAAGAAAACCTCATAGTGTCAATCTGTTTACCCAAATCTGACTCATCCCTGAGTCAAAGGCCTCGTGGTCCCTGTCCCTGCCGCAGATGGTCAAGCTTCTCGGTGTCAGCGATTGCTCAGCTTTGCCCCTGTGTCTGTGACAGGACATATGGTCACACTGAGTACCATTTGGCACAGACTACCAATGTTACATCAACTGTAAATGTGCACTATAGATTAGTCACTGCTGTTTAGACATACAGTATAGTTTCTCTGTATCTATTTTTATATACAGAGCAAAGGGGAGGAGATACAGAGACAGAAAAACGCAGCATGGATCCCATTTTTACTCCTCCTCATGCTGCGTCTCCAGCAGAGTAGAATGCCTGTATGAATAAAAATATAATAATGCTGCTTTCCTGTTCTCAGCCTTCTCAGCCTTTTAAGCCTGCTTTATCCTTGGTCAAACACAACTGAGTGGAAAGTTTCAATGAGAAAAACTTTCTCTGAGTCTATTACGTCAGCTTTGGGAGAACTTAATGTAACTGAGACATGGTTTATCAACACCCAGGCAGTATTTAATTAACAAACTGATTAACTTTTGCTCCTCCAGGAAACTGAGGTGATTCCAGACCAGAAGCTGCTTCAGCAGATTAGCAGAGCAGAGAGCAGCGGTGGCCGCAGAGACGGCAACAGACATTTTGATCCTCACCTGGACTTCTTCCTGGCTCTTGCCATTTGCAACACCGTTGTTGTTTCAACGGAAAGTGCTCACAGACAGAGGGTGAGTTTACTGCAACTAACCCAAGATACCATGAATTTATCTCTGTTTTAAACAATCAGTATCCTGCAATTTCAAGAAAAAAACTGAAAACTGGCAATTCGACTGTGCCGTCTTCTTGTGTCACACAGAAAACAGAGGTAACAGCCCTTTGCAAAAGCATTACAGTTTTCTCAGTCACTTTGGTTAATTTCTTAAAATAAAATTTGAATTCTTAAAACTACTTATTCAAGTCATTCTGTCACTTCTGCACATCCAAAAAGCTGTTTCACATTTCTGTGAAACAAGTGATTATGTACAATGCTCTGCTTTTTACTACAATTTCAATTGCTTTTGTCACTTTGATTTAAATGTATTACACACATCTTTGTTGATGCGTATAATACATCAACAATAAGTTTTAACATTCAAAATATTGTCATATTATGTCAAGCATGTCGACACACAGTATGTGTGTCGACATGTTCCCATTTCTACGTTTTTCTTGGATCTCTGCGTTGCTGTCTTTAACTTCACAGTGACATGGTCTATCAACAAATTACAGTACTAACAGTAAAGGTGTAAATCTGAGTCTTGCCATTAAGGAATATCCCACAAATACAAATTACAATAGTTGTCATCAAAGCTTTAACATTAATTTACATCCATAAGCTGACACTGTTATATTAACAACACGACTAAACAGTTTGTCTTATCCATAAACAATGAAATGAGGACTTGAAATTCTGATGGACCTGACATGTTCATTGACATAAATATTTAATTTTCAGAGAAGAACGAAGGATTTTAAGAAAGTGAGGGATTCTGCATTCACTTAGTATTTGCAAATGTCGAGGATGGTTCCAGAAATGCACCAAAGTGACTGAGAAAAACTGTAATAGCTCTTAAACCTTTCCACGTTGTGTCATATTACAACCACAAACTTCAATGTATTTTATTGATTATTTATGTGATGGATCAAAAAAGTGAATATTTATGTGCAGATAAAATAGTAGGCCTACATTGGTTTTAATTTGTTTGTGTTTTTTTCCCTCAAAAATAATAATAAAATAATAAATAAAGTCCACTGTTGTATAATGTAATTTTGGCACAAATATAGCAGGCAATAAAGATATCAGGGGTTAATTAGAGACAATTAGTGAACAAACAGTATCATGGAGATCAAGTAACACAGCATACAGGTCAGGAATAGATGTTCAAGGCAGAGCTAGTTATAAAATTAAATCTGAACAATTGAATATATCTCTGATCACAGCACACTGTAGCTGTGGAGGAAATCCATTACTCAGGTCAAATAATCTGCTAACATGACAAGCATTAGAGATGCACTCCATAAATATGCCTCTTATGGAAGAGTGGCAAAGAAAAAGCCATTCTGGGAGAAAAGTCATATAAGACCTATTTCCACTTTACCACAAGCCACATGGGAGAGAGCAAAGAGGAAGACGGAGTTGCTCTGGTCGGATGAGAACAAAACTCAGGTTTCTGGCAAACCCTGAATTGTTCAGAGACATTCTTCATCCATTCTGAGTCAGCGTGAGTGAGCGATTTTAGAAAAGATTGGGTAAAAACTAAATGTGAATTCTGGTAGAGGGAACGCCAAATGATTTACAGCTGTGACTGTTATGAAAGGTGGTTCTACTGTGTCTTGACCGTCAGAGATTGGATGCAAATGCATACCATGCTTTTTATTGTTTTTTATTTGGAAACAGTTTTGAAAATCCTATTTGTTGCTTTGTGTCAGCAATAAAATACAAACGTCAAAGTACATTGGAAAGGCAGTGAGTTTTTCAACCCCTAAATTGGAAATATATATATTTTTATAAATGTGCTTCATTTGTTTGGCTCACAATAAAATATGTCTCTTAGTATAGCATCATAACTTTTCGCTATACTGTTACATTGATTCAGGAGTACACATCTCCACACTCCAGCCAGACGAACAACCCTTTGGGAACCTTTTCAAATTTGGCGAAAAAAGCCGGGACTTTCTTCCAGCGCAACAAGAGGAACCATACTCACTCAGAAGATCCAGTCATAGACTCTGCAAAAACAAAGAATGAAGCAGACACAAACAGACTCCGGGCTTGTTCTCTCCATCCTCCGTCTCAAAATGGCAGCTCTATAGTAGAAGCAGAGGAGCTGTGCTATGAGGCGGAGAGCCCCGATGAGGCCGCCTTGGTGTACGCGGCCAGAGCATATGGCTTCATCCTGCTGGCACGGACCCCTGACAGTGTGACTGTGAGGCTCCCATCTGGGGAGGACCTGGTGTTTGAGGTGCTGGACACCTTGACCTTTGACTTCAACAGAAAGAGGATGTCTGTTTTGGTGAGACACCCAGTCACCAAAGACTATGTGCTGTACACTAAAGGTGCAGACTACTCCATTATGGAGCTACTTGGAACACCTTATGCAGGTACATGCTGGCCAAAAAAATACATTTCTAGATGCATTTTGTTCATGCTTAATAAGTCGAGCTTATTGTGAGTAAACATTTCTGATTCTGCTTCTAGAAAACTTCAGCGGTATTGAGAAAAACATAGCAGCTGACACTCAGTACCACCTTGACTGCTATGCAAAGGAGGGCCTCCGCACACTCTGCATTACAAAAAAAGTATGAACTCCTTAGCAATTCCATTTATCACACAGTACAGGAACTTGTTTTCATAATTTCTCCTCATCTGTGACAGGTTGTGAGTGAGAGCACGTATCAAAGCTGGTTAGGTGAGAGAAAAAGGGCGCAGGCTGCTATGGAGTGCAGAGAGGAGCTCATCATGAGGACCGCTGTGCAGCTGGAGGCAAACCTCACCCTGCTAGGTAACACCCATCAACCCCACCATTCCCAGCACTAGAGAGGCACATCCTCATGATGAAATCATTGTGTGAGGGATGCCTGTCTCGGGATATTTGTCCTCCTACAGGGGCGACTGGCATTGAGGACCGTCTGCAGGAGAACGTCCCAGACAGCATTGTGGCTCTGCGGGAGGCAGGGATCCATGTGTGGGTGCTGACAGGTGACAAGCCAGAGACGGCTGTCAACATCGGCTATGCCTGCAGGCTACTGGAGGAGGAAGACCTGGTGATTAACATGAGCTGCAAAAACAAGGTGAGGAGGCAGCAGGCTGCTTCACTGAATGTTGCTTGCTTCAGCGTGGCACCGTTATTTATAAAAAAAAAAAAAATCATAATTTAGGTTCATCATTCAGGTTTAACATTTTTGCTAAAGAAAACCTCCACAATGTCATTTCCTGCTGTTTGTATTGCGTTACTGTTGAGTTCAGCTGCTGTGTTCAACTACTGTGAGAGTGGGACTCCAGCCTCGGCTGCCTCTCGCCTCCCACATTAATGCATAGAAAATTGACTTTAGGACCTTAATTAGGTGTGGACTTTTCCCAATTATGCCCAACAAATTCAATCATGCTCAGACGAAACCTCTCAACAAGCATTTCTCATGCCAGGTAGAATTAGGTCCCATTTTGTATCAAGAAGCTTCCCAGATTTGTGACAAGAATATTTCAACATTAATTTCCACAAGGCTAACTCTATGTTAGTGTATAAATGGTCAAAAAGTAAAACAAAATGTGAACCTTGCTGATTATTTTTTATCACATTTAATGGTGACGGTCAAAAAAGTGAGTCATGCTTATGTTTCACATTACATCTTATGCTCACATAATGTCATAATGAATGAAGTCATACATGTAAAGATGAATTCCAGCAGTAGAATAAAATATTTGACCAACACAATAACTTTTTAAAATGGTTTCAATTATCCAAAGCTAAATATATTTAGAAGCTTTAACACTTTTGTATGTATTCATATTCACATACAGTATATCTTGCTTGTAATAATGTTTTAGATGTTTCTCATAAGGATTTTGCGAGGTGGTACTTCAAGAAGTTTCCTGCCTCCCACTTAAACGAGACGTTTAAGTGGGAGGCACTTAAACGTTTAAATGCACTTAGTTTAAATGTAGACCCCTTCTACATTTAAACTAAAATTTAAACCCTTACTTTCCACTTGAGCGTGATAAGGTGTACGGTGTGGGGGCCTACCTCACTCAGGTCATTAAAATGTGGTTGCACAGGAACAAGCCTTTTATAATGACTTGACCATGTCTTCTCCTCCTGGCCCTGGAAGGATAAAAAATTACTTGGCAGCTCTAAGGGATACACGTGGATCTGTCTGAAATAAGTGGGGCTGTGGTGTGTCCCTCGGAGGCACCAGTGACTGATGACGAATGGAGTGAAATACCCCCAACACCATAACTAATGCTTTCATATCTAATTACCAGTCTAATATTCAACCCTCTCAGGAAATACACTTTAATGAACATTTTTTTTCTTACAACCATAACTCAGTGACCACTGGAGAGGCGACCTCCCACACCCATCTTCTCACCAACACTAATGAACTTCACTGAGAACTATAATCTGTTTTGAAAAAACTAAAAAGTGGAGTAGTCATCATGACAACCTTCTTTTGGCTAGGTCTGGAGCTATTTAGACACAATAATGATGAATCTAATGGGACCAGAGTCTGACTCAGCACGTACAGTAATCTGTGTCCTGTTAAAGAGCAGATTTCTACTGTGTCATCTCTATTTTCTGGGCATTTTTGAAAAACATCACTTTTTTCATTAGCCAAACATATCCTTGTTTTATTGTAAAAAATGCATTCTCATCTTTAGCTAAATTTCAAGTCATTAGCAGCTTCTGTTTTTTCCAGGTTGCGTGCACGTCCATCCTGGACTGCACTCTGGAGGAGGTGAGGAGGTACGGAGACGACCCTCGCAACGCTGGCACCACCCAGAACATTTCTCTGGTGATTGACGGAAACACTTTAGATATGGCTATGTCGCCTGACCTGCGGGAGCCGTTCATGGAACTGACGAAACACTGCCGCTCGGTTCTCTGCTGCAGAGTAACGCCCCTGCAAAAGAGCGCAGTGGTGAAACTGGTCAGGGACAAGCTCAAAGTCATGACACTAGCTGTAGGTAAGTTAAAGTAGAATTTATATTGTGCTTGTTTTTATTCATCTAGATTCAGAATTATGCTGAATCATTTAGTGGTTTGTCTTCAACTGGTTCGCTGTCAAATCTAGCTAAGCCACTTCTATTTATAAAACTGGTTGATAAATATATTAAAGAAAAAACTTGACTTACAACTTAAAATTTTCTCATAACTAAGAGAACAGGAAACAATCTTCTTCTATGGCAGCTACAGTATCTCTACCTTTTATACGCTTCTTAATCATGTTGAATTTTAAGATTTGTTTGGTTAAGAAGCTACACATCAATTATACTTAATTTTTTACAATAATGTTGCTTGCAAAATGAGCCAATTATATTTGACTTTTCTCTCTGGATTTACAAAAGTGTGTGTGGAACCAGACACAACTGGTAGACCAGCAGAGTTAACCTAATATACTAATTTATTAAGTGTTCTCATAAAACACCTAGCCTTGAGTGATCTGTGTTTACTAAGCGGTGGGAAGTGACCACCCTTAGAGTCAATTAAAAAAAAAAAATACAAAGAATGTTAAAAGTGACCACACAGGTAATACTTCTAACTCTTTTCACAGGTGACGGTGCAAATGATGTCAACATGATCCAAGCAGCTGACGTTGGCATTGGGATATCCGGTCAGGAGGGCATGCAGGTAGAAATTGACTTCACTATCAGTAAAGACATTTACTTCCATCCTACACCCAGACTGAATCACAGTGTGATGTGTATTGGGTGTATTGGTCTTTTCAGGCGGTCATGGCGAGCGACTTTGCCATATCACGCTTCAAGCATCTGAAAAAGCTTATCCTCGTCCATGGACACTGGTGCTACACTCGACTGGCCAACATGATCATTTATTTCTTCTATAAGAATGTGGTGAGTGTTGTACCGAATCAGAGTGCTCTGCTGTATGAATAATCTGTGTATTCTGTTCTAAAAAAAAAAAAAATTTAAATAATGGTGCCTTTTAACACGCTCCTCAGGCCTATGTGAACTTGCTGTTCTGGTATCAGTTCTTCTGTGGATTCACTGCCACAACAATGATTGACTACTGGCTGTTGATCTTCTTCAACCTGTTCTTCACCTCTACTCCACCCATCATGTTTGGCATCTTTGACAAAGATGTTTCAGTAGAGGTGCTGCAAGGGGTTCCTGAACTGTACCGGACCGGTCAGAGAAAAGGGGTTAGTGAAGGACATAAATTCAAAGTAACAATTTTAGTAAATATGACTTTTAATTATTGATTTTACTGCTGTATGTAAATATGTGTCATTTTTTAAATTTAGGAATACAATTTTCTAACTTTCTGGATATCCATATTGGATGCCTTCTATCAAAGTCTGGTCTGCTTCTTCATTCCATATTTGGTAGGAAACACATCTATACGTCTGTCATTATGAGCTATAGTAATTCATCTATTAGTTTTTTTCTGCCAAACATTTGACAACGTGTTTTATTTTCTCTTTAGGCTTACCAGGATTCAGACATTGATATCTTCACCTTTGGAATGCCACTCAACACAGCTGCTTTATTTACTATCCTGCTGCATCTTGCCATCGAAATCAAATCATGGGTGAGTGATGAACTGATATTTTTATGTCGCTCCATTGGACCAATCGGTCAATGTTTTAACTAAAAATGATCAAAATGAATATTCTCCTAAACTTCAATAAAAACCTGCTACCATCTGTTTGATGTAACTGACATCAAACCAATACAATTATATTTGGAATATATTTAGGTTTGTTCAGATTGTTTTTTCGTGTAATTGTGTTTTTGTTTTTTTTATTTAGATCGAAGTTAAATTTGCCAATTATATCTGCAATTATTTTATTCAAACAGCAGTAAAGAATGCTGGTTTTTAGCTGATTGGTAATGATGTCTTCCTGGTTACTTACCAGCTAGAATTGGTACTGCAGCACAGCTGGCTTCTTCAGGAAGTTAGAAAAGCAGCTCTTTAAATCTTTATGAGTGATTGCTTCAAAAAGTTGGAAAATTGTAAAAAAAAAAATTTCAAAATGGGATTTCCAGCTGCGGTGTCTATTTCAGCACATAAATATTTTCTTAATGTTGATCATTATGGTGTGTTCTGTCAGAAATACAGAGTCTTCAATCAAAAAACCAGTAAGAATGTCAACTTAAGTCAGTATTTAGACTGCGATTGTTGAATGACTGTCACATTTAAAACACAGTGAACGTTGAAGGTATTAACTACTTACTAGCACCGTTGACAGTTGTTTCTCATCAAACCAGAGAAAAATTTTGCAAAACCTCCAGTTCCGCTACCAAACAGCTTATTTTATCTTATTGCGATGCTTATTTTCACTTTAACACACAGCTCTGTCAAAATATGTCAGTAAATCTCCTTCCTATGGTTGTGTGTAACTGAGTTTTATGTACCGCTCCAGTGCTGATCTTCATTACAGCCACCAACCATGGAAATGTCTTCCCTTCTGGCCATTAGACCATTTCATAAAACCACTTTTAACTCAATAACTATCTGAAATTCCATGAAATTATTTACATAAAAATTTGCGCTAACCAGACATCGCTAATGTCAGTATGTGTATTCGTTTTGCTTTTGATTGTGTGGTAGACGTTGGTCCATTGGGTTATCATGCTGGGCAGTGTGGCTCTGTACTTCATTGTGACGCTGGCCTACACCGCATGCTGTGTTACCTGTAATCCTCCATCCAATCCTTACTGGATCCTCCAGAGCCAGATGGCCGACCCCATGTTCTACCTTATCATCACCCTCTGCACCGTGGTGGCTCTGCTGCCCAGGTACAGTCCTCCTCTCTGCATCTGCCACTCTGGGATTTATTGCACTAATTTATTTTTACAACACTTTCTGTTGAAAATAATACACTTATTTGTATACTGATAAAGCGTTTAATTAAAAAAAAAAAAAAAAAGATTTTTCAAATCTGTCTTTCATCCTTAAACAAAATGACAATAGAAACTGTCTGATAATGTATAAAAATTTTGAAAAAAAATTAATTACAAATGTATATAAACATTGTATTTTTTTTCTTGTTTTCTATTTTTGCTTCCAAATGTAATAAAAAATTCTTACTGAATAAAAAAATGAACAAATTCAAATGTCAAATTCTGACAGTAAAAATGTCAGAATTTGTCATCTTAAATTTAGAATCAGTTACAAAATAGCTGGAGGCTGATAAATTGTAGTGAATGCTGTGAAGGCGTTGTCCTACTTTTTTATTAAAAGGGACACATATTTTTTCATGAGTTTGAACAAGGAAAATTATTTTGTGAGCTGAATGTCAAAAATTGACCCCTAACTGCATTTTTAACTTAATATAATCATTCATATATTTCACTATATCAGTCATTCAGCACAACAAATGGGAAGCAAAGAAATACAAAGGATCATAGCTTGATATACATCTTTTTTCCAAGTTTCCTGTCTCTCTGCCTTACAGATGTAAAACTTGGAGCATTTGCAAAGCTGCAACTTGCATATTAGTATGTTTTCACCATGTAAATCAGATCATACCTATTTTACTATTCTGCATTTCTTTTTGACTTATTCATCAGCTCAATAACCGTGATGAAGATCTTTCCCCTTTTACTGCAACTACATTTGCAGATTTGTAAACGCATCATGTTAATATTAACGGTGAGGATCAGCTGCTGCTTCAATCGTCTTCCTCCCTGCTTCCTCTGAAAGTGCTGATTTTTTTTTTTTTTTTTTTAGAGAGAGAGCGCTCTGATTTACATCAAAAGCCTATATGTTTTTCACTGGCCTACTTTCTCATCTCCGCGCTCTTTCCCTCAGGTACACGTTTCATGTGCTGAAGAACTCTGTCGCCCCCTCCCCGCTCCTGCAAGGCAGGCAGCTGGACCGGATGCACCCTTCTACGAGGGACCAGTGGATCAAGGAGTGGAGGGGCTTCAGGGGTGGCGCGCCGGCCAAGCGCTATGAGCTCTCTGACCCGCCCTCTCCTACCCTGGAGATCCCTGTGGATTTCTTCCCCGAGTTTCTCCCTGACTCGGATTTCATGGGGGATGATCTTAGCCTGAACGTCATCACGGAGAGCCGTCAGAGGCCTGTGCACACGTGAGGAACGGAGGCAGCTGGATGGGAGGCGAGAAACGCTGCGATGATGATTTATTCAGGAAACTGTAAATATCTTAACTGGCACGTGTGTGACTCTCGGAATGTAGTTAATTCTGCAATAAACTGCTTAATTAAAGCATGCACACACCTGTCTCCCTCTTCTCATCATAACAAAGCAATACATAAACCGGTTACAGTCCCGGTGGGATTTCAGGAGGCGGTGCTAACCCAGTTAGTGGCCACCCACCCTTAAAAAGAAGCACCTTTCTCTAAAGCCTCCAATATTATCTTCTCACCTGTTTCAGGCCAAACAAATAAAGCGATTGTGAACATTTGTGCGTATGCTGATGGAGCGTCTTCATTAAAACAAGCCAAATCCAAATGAGAATGAATCAGGTGGAAAATTGGTTTCTATGCTGCAAATCCTGGAGCTTTTTATGGAAATGGAGTGTGCACAAGCACATCCACTTGTAAAAAGGGCTGAGTTATCATGGGCATACTTCATTATACAGCAGCGGCTCAGCTTATATAACACGCTGCCGCCCGCAGTTGGATCCCTGCTGCCCTCTAGCGTTGAAAATGAAGGGCTGTGAGAAGGTCACACGGGACAAGCAGGGATTCAAACTGCTTAGATTTGGATTCACCACACGAGAGCTGTGAAACTGTGTTTCTAAGAACAACAATAGGAAACATAATTACCAGTTTCATAGAAGACTTGAGGTGCCTGCTTATTAACACCATAAATGGCATGATGATGTCATATCCGATTACAGGTAGAGTGAGTCTGCTCTGCTTGTTTTTCTGGAAAAACCTGCATCCCGGTACTCACTTTGATACTCGGATATGTTTACACTCAATAAATTGCAACAGCATTGTTCCCTCGGCAATATGGTTGCACTGAAATATAAAGATATATAATCAAACTGAATGAAGTCTGCTCATGTTTAAGACCACCTTGAGACCCCTGCTGCCCTATAATTACATAAATTGAGGGTGTGCAACACGGTAAAAATTTAATTTTAAAGGTTTTTAGTGTAAAAGCCCAATCATTTCATCAAATGTTCACATACTTCCAAAATAAAAACATAATAAGCAAAAAGGCAAAGAACATTTCTAAACATATATGACTATGTTTCCTAATTTAGCCAACTTGTGTCAAAAATAACTAAGATGTGATGCATGCATAGACAAATTTAAGACTGGAAGCACAAATCCGTTTTGCTCTACGACAAAAAAAACATTTTATTTCAAAAGAAAACACCAGCTTCTGAGTGAAATTCACTCTTGCTCAATAAAAGCTGGTTTATGAAGCAAAGGAAAAGGAGGTAAAAGGAACTGACTTAGTTTAACAGGACAGAACAGAACAAAGATTATTGTTCCTTAAAGCAAATTTCTCCATTTTGGCATAACCCCACTTTGTTCTAATCTGTCACAATCTAACCCAAATACCCATTTGCTGATTACTGATACTTGATATCACAAGTATTTCTTCCTCATGTAAAAACTCAGGTAGCCAAGAAATAAGAGCCAGTCACCAAACAACCACATTCAACATGTTGTGAGTACATTCAGTCCTTCTAGATAAGAAGGCAAAAAACTGAAATAAAATGTAACATGTAAAACCATTGAATTAAACTTTAAATGCGCAGAAGAAGCAAAAACAAATTGCCACAAATACACCCATTGTGTTTTTACGTTAAGGTGTGACACAATAAACTGGAAACACTTGTTCTTTCTTGATCACAAGAGTTTGCACTCTTGGCTTCAGTCCAGCTAAGACAGAAGCTGATAATTAATATAAAAACACTCCAAGTCAAAAAATTAAATAACCTTAAAACATTTATATCTTATGTGTAAAAAATGGCTCAAACAGAGACATACATATAAACACTGAAACTTGTATAGCCTATTCAAAACCTGATCTATATATATATATATATATACGTATATAGGCTATATATATATATATATATTTATAAGTGTTTGTGTGTGGGGGGGTGTGTGTGTGTGGGTAAAACCAACTACCTACTGTTAATTATTTCTTGGTGTTAGAAGTTTTAAAGGTTGGGTTCTAATGCCTAGCAGGGTCTGTAAATTAACCTTTGGCTAGATGGCTTATAGACAGAACCAGAGCTTTTGTAACATTGTTGTTTTTTTATGTTACATTCCTCTGTTTAGGTCGCCGCTTAAATAAAACTGAAATAGATAAAGAATGACGATATTTCTAGAAATGATTTGGTGTTTTAAAGGAACTTTTCAAAAAGTAAAATAGCAACATAGCTTTGGAAAAACAATTTTTGTTTGAATAAGGCCTAAAAGGTTCCTTATTTGATGTCCAGATAGGTTATGCTGTCACTGGCTGTTGTCCATTTACTATCCCTTTACCAGGTGGGCATCATATCAGGGAACCACAGGCGGCCCAGGTGCTTTGACACCTCACTGTGGATCTGCTCCATGTTGTAGCTGTTATCTGGAATCAACACCTCCTCCATGATCGACAGCTGCGTCAGTCTGCCCCCGCACATCTTCACAAACTCCACAAAGCCGCTGCAGGTCACCTCGCACTCACCCAGCCCGATGGCTGTCAGGCTTTTACAGCGCTTTGCGATGCGGATCAGCTCCTCGTCCAGTGGATTGAGGCCGTTGGCGCACACCACCAGCTCCACCAGCCGGGGGCAGTTCAGCCCGATGCGGCCCAGCATCTCTTTACTCACCGCCCGGCCAAAGTACAGGTGGGTGACCGGGGTCTCCTCGCAAAAGAAGGGCCCAAACTCCTCTTCGTAGAGGAAAAAGTACATGACGATGTTGACCTTGGGGGAGTGACGGACCAGAGCCTCCCAGCTGCTTCTCTTGATGGTGTGAAAGTGAGTCTGGCCAGGGTTTTCGCTTACCACATCGATGCGGAGATGCTCCAAGTGGACGTGCGTTTCAGAGGACAAAGCAAGCAGGAGCTCATCACTGAGGAGATGGTAGTTTAGCGCCAGTTCCCGGAGGCCATGGCACTGGTCTGCCACACACAAAATACCTGAAGAGAAAAAAGAGACGACATCTGAGTGTCAATAACTTTTGGATGGACTGCCCACCCTTTACCTTTGGCTGCAAGGCTGTTCACACAAAAATGGATATTTATAGACGTTCCCTGTTCAATTTAGTTCAAGCTAGTGTTCAGTATATAGATTGGGAAAGTAAAATGTTTTTTTTTTTTATAAAATATTGACTCCTAATGATTTAATACAAATCCATACCCTATTTCTTAGATTTTTATTTGTAAAAACTTTGGAAATGTTTACTACATTCCTTCAAGTTCACAATTATGCCTCACCTTACGTGGGTCTATCACATTAAGTCTCATTAAAACTAATTAATATTTGAGTTTTCAAGATGAAAAAATGGGGAAAAGGGCACTGAAGACTACCTAATTACTTCAGTTGAAGCGGTATAATCATATAACAACCTGCCGGGGAGACATGAGGACAGCTGCTCATCTTCAGAAGCTTCAGGGTGTCGCTGTTGTTGGCCACCAACACCTTCAGAGACGGATCATCCACCGGGGTGTCATCGATCTTGATGGATGACAGGGACTTGGAGTTCACAAACACGACTGTCAGAGCAGAGACAAAGTGGGCCTGCAGAGGACAAGCTAGTAGTCAGAACAGAACCGTTTCCTTGCAGGAACCCTTTTACCAAGACTGTTGCATAAAAAGAGCAAGATGGGCAGAGAACTTACCTGAGACACATCCATGAAGCTGGGCCGTGCTGTGGAAATCAACCCTAAGGTTTTGATGGTGCAGTTCACCAGCTGAGAGAGAATGTCACAGGCTGCCTCTGCAGACTCTGTGCTACTGTCAACCTGATTCAGACAGAAACAGAAATTCATAACTTATTAAAAACAATAAAAGTACACAAAATATATCTGTAAAGCAAAAAAAAAAAAAAAAGCCAAATCAATGTGACATTTGGTTTGGATTAGAAAAGGCACATAATGTTTTTAAAGCAGCTGATCTGGGATCATTGTGAACAGGAAAGGGATGGAAGGCTCTTACTTTGAAGCTAACATACTGCAGGTGTTGGGCGTGCTTCTTGATGATCTGCTGAATGAGGTCGGGGTGAGTGGAGCGCAAGTAAGACGTGGCTGGCTGATTGAGCTCAAACTCGAACCGTCGCCACAGGTCGGGCATGTGAAACACGTCGTTCCAGCACCGGCACACGGATGAGGCTCGAGCCCGGTCCACTAGGGACAAGTGCTGGAAGATCTGCAGAACGATGTGGTAGGGCAGGTTGCCCCAGTCCGTTGGTGGAGACAGTGCAAAGCTGGGCTTGTGTCTTTTTCCTGGTTTCTCATGGTTGGGGAAGATGCGACATTTGGAGTTGAGAGCAGGCCTTCCACGTTTCATGCTGACACTACTGAGGTTTCTATAAGATAGAAGGATTGGAGCGGGTTAAAAAGACATTACAGCAACATAAAGTAGTAAATGTTCAGACGATGGTGAGACATGTTTCAAATCCCAGTTATGGTTTTTCATGGCTTCTCATCCCAGCCTCTCTGTCTATGTTTAATTTCTAACATATACAAATGTAGAGCCAGAAAAAACTAAAATATACAGCGGCCTAAAAATTAGCTTTCCATATATTGTAATATTACAAATTAAAATTTCAATCAATTTTCTGGGAATTTCATGTCATAGACCAAAACAGTCTAGAGCATAATTTGGAAATGAAAATTAATAATAAATAACTTTAAACATGTAAACATGGTTCTGCAAATTATTAATTCAATGAAATGCATTCAAATAAACCACAGTTTTCCTTTTTTCAAATAAAAGTTTTTATTTTATTTTTCTTCCTTTCCACTTTACAATTGTTTTCTACTTTATGATCTTTCACAGAAAATCTTGATAAAATACATTGAAGTTTGTGGTTGTTACAAAATGTTATTTCTCTTTACCACTGAATAGTGATCTGGTACAAACATTATGAAAGAGTTCATTTCTCTGGGGGACTTCTGATCCAAACAATTAAAGAAAAGTTGACTAATTGAAGAAAAACACTATTCTTGCATGTTTGCAAGTGTATTTGTGTTCCTACATTTCCTGCAAAACTCTCCCCAAAAGACTTAAACCTGATGTCAACATAATCTCATTCTCTCCATACACCATCCATGAACTGCAAGCTTATTCTCCGTATCCACAAAACAGGTTTATTACTTACTGAAACCGCATATAAAATAATTATTTATTCATAGTTTTTTTTCTTCATCACTTTACAAACTCCATTTTCTATACAGGGCAAATTTGCCAGCTCTTTTAACCAAACACACACATTTTAACAGAGCAGAAACAATGAAACTTTTTTTTGTTTGTTTCAAAGAATAACAGTAAGATGCACCATTACTTACATTGAGTCATTAAAAGATTGGTTTCCTTCTGAGTTTGGTGCTCTGGAGGTTCACCTGGAGTCCTGACCGACAGTGACTGGGGGAAGCCTGGAGGCTGCTGCTGCTGCTGCTGATGATGATGAGGACGGTGATGATGATATGGGACAGCAGGAGCTGCTCCTTTAATAAGCTCTCCTCTCTTCAGCGACAGCTTGACGCGGAGTGGCGGGTACACGTGAGTGCTGGAAAACATGGACCTGCATCTCTGCACTGCTGTGTTGCACAGGAGCTGAATATTAAATCTGCATCTGTGGGAAATGAACAAGTTCGGGTTTGTTTTTCACAGAAGACAGTCAGCCCAGTCCCTGGTTTGGTTGATTAGTTTGTATCATGGTCGCTCTGTTTGAATGAGTGCACGTAGATGATCCCTAAACTGTGTGAGCGCAGGATGAGAAAGTAGGTCAGTGTGTCAGAGTGTGGACACTTGTGTGTGTGTGTGATCTTGTAAACAAGTATCAGACTTTGTGCAAGAAGGATATCTGTGGCTATTCTGACACCTTCAGGATTTCCCAGGGGTGAATCTTGGCTAACTTTTGCTCACAGAGCACCAAAGTTTTCCAGAAGGACAAGGGAGGAAGCAAAAGTCTGGTCTATGCAATGACTTATTTTGTTTTTATTTGTCATTATTTTGTGGAAATCATTTTTCACTTTAACATTAAATAGTTTCTTGTAATTATTTTAGTCTTAAAATCAAATATTGTTGACCATGATTGATTTGTCAAAGGAATAAAAAGGATTAAACATCCAAAGGTGGAATACTTTTTTAGGCACTGTACGTGGGGGAAAAAAACCCCTCAAACATCACAGCTGAAATCTGTTAAGAGAGCTTTCCTTAGGTTGATGTCAGAGATTGGTACATAACTACAAGAAGCATCTTACTAAAGTTAGAAGAATGACATGGAAGGATGTCCTATTTTTTTCTGAGCATTTCTTTTATTATTATTATGTTCAATGAGCAAACCACTGTTAGTTTTGACTGTTTGACTGTTCAGTATGTAATTTATTTTCCAGGGATATATGTAAAAACAACGAATGAAGATGAAAAACTTGAGTATAATACTTTTTCTCACAAATGTACTTCAGTTGTGACATTT
This sequence comes from Brachyrhaphis roseni, assembly GCA_903066815.1. Taxonomy (NCBI): domain Eukaryota; kingdom Metazoa; phylum Chordata; class Actinopteri; order Cyprinodontiformes; family Poeciliidae; genus Brachyrhaphis; species Brachyrhaphis roseni. Next base: position 109,574 of record CAEFZY010062615.1, read on the forward strand.
GGTGAAATTACTGGACCCAAAAGCACAAGAGATACCTGGAAGGTCATGGTGATTGAAATGTTCAATCGTAAAGATTTCAGCAGATGTTTTTGGAGGAGCCATGAAGTCAGTGCATTGGTGTGGCTGCCATAAAAACCTGATCTCAGCCCCATTGGTAATTTCTGGCCAGAGCCGAAAACCAGTTCTGTTGGGAAGACTGGGCCAAATTTGATGTGATGATCTTGTGTTAGGATAACAAAAGCAACTGAACAAAGCCATTCTGTAAAAGGAAATGCCAGGGAAATGTGTGTCAAAGTTTGAATTTGAAAAACCTAACAAAAATTTTTTATTCCTTATTCTGGATTTTGGCAAAGTGAGATAGAAAATTTGTGTCTCTTTACTATGTATATAAGTATCCTGTTTCAATCCTGTTTGTATATGTGCAAGCATTGCATTGATATTAATTATTATAAAGCAAGCATGCACATTCACAGGATGGTCATTTTCATCACAGTGTTTGCTCAGTTTTGCTGAGGTTGTTGGGAGGTCGAGAGGTATAGGTTAAACTGGAATCTACCCAGCTCTTTACATTTTTTACATTAATGTGTTATTATAGCTGCTGTTTTATTCTATCTGCTGATATAGAAGTTATAACAAAAGTATTGTTGAAACACTAATTTTACCAATATCTAGCATAGCACATATTATAATTTTTTCAATATAAAATAACGTAAAAATCAATGTAGAATATCAGATTATTCTTTGTTAAACTATATCCCAAATAATTTGGGGTTCTAATAACGCCTCTATACAAATAGCAGCCTTAAGAACGAACTGAGGGCAAACTTAACCCGTAACGTATGCTTCGGAGCTCCGCCCCTTAGTGATGACGCTGTGAGTCCCAGCGATCAGTCACGTCTACTTGGGCTGAAAGAACCAAAAACAGAAGAGTTCTTATGAAAGCAAGGAAAAGGAAACTCCCAGTTTTTCAGTATCAGTAGTTCCTCACTTCCGACAATATGCCCAGACGGGTCTACTTGGTTCACTGTAACCAAAGCTGGGAAGAGGCTGTTAGCTTGTTAGCTTAGCATCTCAGCCTGACAATCAACACTGTGTAGCCTGTAGCTAACCTTTCTTTTTCTCTACTGAAGGTAAGAATCACTTTGTAAAAATCTGTTAGCGGCGTATTTGTCTATACATAGATGCGGATATCTTGCTAAAGCTCAAGTTGACTTAATATATTTTGTGTTGTGTTACTGCTGGTGAAACGAAGTGACAAATAGTCGGTTTAGTAACTACTGCTGCAAATGCAGCTCATGGTGCTGCATTTGCAGCCTGGTTAATACTAACCAGGCATGTTTAGTATTATTTTAAATTGAGACAAATTAGCCTTATACGCTGGATCTAGAAAAGAGCATGTATTTTTATTGTAGAAGCGACCTGTTGGCGAAAGCAAAACATCAACACAGCTCATATTTGATTTGTTTGTCCTTGTTGTTTGAAGTGAAAATCCAAGTCTTTCCAGTTTTGTGTCTCAGATCTTAGAAGTGGTTCTATAAATTACACTTTAGTTAAGACTAAAAGAGCCTACTGTCCACATGATTGACTTTAAGAAGTCTCAGTAGCCCTGTAATGGAGAACAAACAGTTCTAAACACATGTAAACACAATATTTTAGATAAACTCATAATAAAGGGACTGGTACTCTGACAGCAAGCTTGGACCTGTAGAGAGAGAGAGAGAGAGAGAGCAATGTTTACTTTTATAGAGATCATTTGCAATGAAAAGATCGGAAAAGCAGGTTCATTATATGTGTTTCTTTCTGAATGTATTTTTTGCAGACAAATTAATTTACGAATTAGATAGGGTGACTAACTAATAAAATGCAACACAGAAAATAAATAGTAGAAACAACAAATACCGTAAAATAGTGTAAAAGATTCAAAATGTTTGTATTGGAATCTGAAATAATGGCAAGTACAAAATAATATAATGGATAAGATTGTAGTGTTTGTTAAAGTTGCATAATAACAAATAAAATATACAACAGAAATTAAAAGGCTGTATATAATTCACTAATAATGAACAATAGATCAAGTTCAGAAAACATCATCAGGTTTTCTGCATATGCTTTTTTTTATATGCAGGGTCTTATTCTTATTGACGTTTTAATAGAAGTCAAAGAAGACCATCATAGTGTTGCAATGTCCTGGTTTCATCTCTCAACCTGAGAAAAACAATCTCCTCTGCTCTACTGTTTTTTTTGTATTCTTGTTTTGACATTTAAATCTTTTCTCTCCTCCTGTGGTTTTAGGCAAAGCAGTCATGACACAAAAGATAAACCTGTGCTCAGTTTCCCTCAGAGTTGAGGGAATGACCTGTGGCTCTTGTGTTCAGTCCATAGAGCAGCGGATTGGGTCTCTACATGGAGTGGTACATATAAAGGTAATTGCTGATTTTATACTTTCTGTTGTTCTGCATTTTATGCTCCATCTTGACTCACTGACCTTTAAATTTGATGACTTCTGCATTTATTTCCACTGCAAAAACAAGATTTTATCTATGTAACTCTTGAGCAGAGAATCCTCTTGTTAACTAACTTAGATATAAATATATATAGGTCTTATTCTCTTCATGGTAGAACTGGATTGTTTGGTACAGTTCTGTTTCTTAGGGAGCAGCTTGTCTGATTTCCATCAGTGCAGCCATGTTAGACGGCTTAATTGAAGTAGCGGTGGTCTGCTGTTTTGTTTATTGTATGTTTACCCCTCAGGCTAAGGCTGAATGAGAAGATAATGTAATACTGTGTTCCCAATTATTCCCTACCCTTTACAGGACTGCGACAACAGGTCGATTTATCCTCTGCCCCCACAGGAAATTATTGTGGGTAACAGAATTTAGTGCTGGGATTATCTGTTTATAAGTGATCTGAGCAAAGTGAATTGTTTTTCATTTTTCTCTTGGAAGAACAATATGTATTTTTCTTTGTTCTCTAATTTTCAGAAAAAGTTACTACTAAAGCAGCTAGAAACTGCTTCCTTTTTTAAACTTATGGTTGAATCAGGTGACGCCTTCTGAGCATCACATGTTTCCTTCTTGCTTAAGAAGGCGACCTGAGGGTCATCATGCTGACTGAACATGCCAAACGCTTACCAAAGGCCATGAACAAAGGCTGTAAAATGCCATTAAATTAGAGCTGCAATGACTTAATATGGCCATATAACAATACTATGTAAACGATCATTGAACTAACTTCAGTGTAAGTTGCTTTAAGAAGTGTATACAGAGCCTGTTGACTCTGTCAACAGGCTTGCGACCTTGTGTCTTGCGAACCTGTGTCCACAAGAACACAGGTTTCCTGTGAAACTTTTGCGTTTCTTGTGTCGCAAACGCAACGCTCTAGATGCTTTAATTGGTATTTTATGTAGTATGCCAACACAAAGTAGTGACTACATAATTAAGCGGAAGGAATTATGGTTTTCATACTGTTTTGTAAAGTAGAAATCTTAAAGTGTGGCAGACATCTCTATTGAGCCCACTGTGAGTCAAATCATTGTTGAATAAGTTGCCGCTGCAGCTGCAGATTTTTTTGGGAATGTTTTCCTACTGCTTTCGGAAACCTAGAGACTGGAATTATTCCCTAGTAACCATTGCAAAACAGTTCAGTTCTGTTTATTTAGACAGCGCCAACTCACAATCAAAATGCACTTTACAAGACAAAGTAATCCAATTTATAAACAGAAATATATGTAACTGAACATTCATATTCATTTATTTACATGTCAAATCAGAGCTAATTATAACACAGTGCAGTATATACCAATCGATAAAATAATTTATAAAAAAGACGTCATTGATAAATGAAGTCACAGAACATCTGTGGCCATCAGCTTGTGTGAAATCTTAGTAAAAAGAGGGCTCTTCTGTGTAACAGTGGTTGCATGACTTATGGTGTTTCTTGCTTCCAGCTTTGTAGACCAAATTCTTTCTTCATTGATAAATTTGATAAATTGCTCCAACTCAGTCAAATTGGATGGAGAGAGTGTCTGTACAGCAATTTTCAAATCCTGCTGCAGAATCTGGATGGGATCTAGAACTAGACCTTCTCTGAGCTATTCTAGCCCATGAATGTGCTCTAAGTCACTTGTTTGCAGTTGTGGTGTGGGGCTGCTGCTCTGCTTGAAGAGGAACCTCCACCCCCCGTCTCCAGTCTTTTGAAGCATCAATTGAAAATAGGTGAACAAAATCTGTCAAAACCACTAAAACCCAAGAGTTAATCTTAATATTTTACTGTAAAATAAACTAATTGCAGCAAGAATTAGAATGATATCTCTGCCTGTATGGGAAAACATTGATATCTGAAATGCACAGATCCAAAATTAATAAATGAATCGGCCCTGATAGTTTAAACAATTCCTGATCAGGTATCGCGACAATGTGGTCCATCCATAAGAGCAGATCTATTTAGTCTATGTCTATTCTTTGTGCTCTGAGTGATGTCCTGCTATTAGGTTATTTATTTTACATTATATTTAAAATTGCTAATCACACCCTCTGAACCAACTTATTTAGTTTAGTCAACCTGTTGTTTTAGTCAGTTTACCTTTCTGATAACACTTTATTTGAAGTGATATGCATAAGACTGACATGACAGTGTCATAAGCATGACGCAACACCTGTCAGGAACATGAAGAAGTTTTCATGACTGTTTACGACTATTGCTATGAAGTGTCATTTGGTAAATAATGACATTTATAATGCAAAGTTGACACTTTTAATGGACTTTTAATTAAACTTTTAGTGCAACTTTGCATTAAAAGTGTTATTAGTTACCGATTTACACTTTGACAACAGTCGTAAACATTTATGAAGACTTCTTCATGTTCATGACAAGTGTGATGTCATGTTTATGACAGTGTCATGCCACTCTTATGCACACCCTTTCAAAGTGTTACCCAGTATTTTTTTTTGTTTATTTTACAATGACTGTTATACTAATTGTACTGACTGAAAAAAACTATGTTGTTGTTTTTACGTTTGACCAAGTTTGTGAAGCTATTGCTGTATTTAAGTGTGCTGTACTGCTGTAGCACCGATACCAAACCTCAGATATCTGTATTGGAAGGGGAAAAAAAGCGCATCAGTGCCTCTTTAATCGGAACAATAATACTCCACAACATCATCTTTGTTTAACATATGTTTTTTTTTTTTTTTTTTTTCAGGTGTCTTTAGAGCAGAAGAGTGCCACGGTTATTTTTGACTCCAGTCAACAGAGCCCTGAGTCCCTGTCAGAGGCCGTCGAGGACATGGGCTTCGAGTCCACAGTACCAGAGAGCAGCACTGCCACTCCGGTGTTTACAGACACTCAGCTGATCCCCATGTCAGGACTGACACCTGCAGCCCAGCAGGAGGCTTTGGAGAAGCTGTCACAAATTCAAGGGGTGCTTGATGTCCAGGAGAGCGCACCCAGCATGGGGCTGACCGTCACTTATGTTCCTTCCCTGACCTCCATCCAGCTGCTCAGAGAGGTGGTGGAAGGTGTCTCACCTCAGGAGAAACAAACTCCTGGCAGCCCAGTGCAGAAAGACCTGAGCGTGTCCCAGCTGGACACCACGGCCAGTGAAGCTGCAGTTCTGAAGCTCAGCATTGAAGGAATGACCTGCCACTCTTGCACCACCACCATTGAAGGGAAGATTGGAAAACTGAAAGGGATTAAAAAGATCAAAGGTGAAGTTCTTGACAGGCTCTGAGTCCTGCAGTCACGTATGACTTCGCTAACTGAGGTGCTGCACTGCAGTCTCACAGGGCCAAGGTCAGGGCATTATGAACCTGAGAGATTGTTTTTATGGATTTGAGAGTGACTCGTGAAATCCTCTCTCAAGTGTTGCAGGGAAGGAAATGTAAACAGATGGGATTGTATTTACTGACATGTCTCTGTGTTTATGGTGACAGTATGTTTGCAGACAGATTTATGTGCTATTGTAGAAGCATGAAACACATTCAACACTGTGCTGCAGCGATTGTAAAAATAGCTGCAGCACAGTGGGACAGAAACTTTAGTTTATCTTATCTGTGGCAGAACGTTATGTTTAATAGTAGCTGTCTGATAAATACAGTTTTTGGGGTTTTTTTACCAATGATGCGGCTATTGCACTAAAAGCTTTTCTTCCACTGAATGTAAGCTTTTAGATAATCTTATACAGAGCAATAATTAAATAACCACTGTATAATAACCATGGAAAATGGTTTATGACCCATCTCACCAATTTGCCTGGTTTAAGTGTTTGTAGTTGTTCTTTCCAGAATAGGTCATCTGCTGTCATTGCACAAGCACAATAAAATGGGTTGCAGTCCCATTTCTTTCAAAATAACCCACAAAACTGACAAAAATAAAATAAAGCAATCCTTAAATGTGGATAAGCAAGACTAAACCAGTATAAAATAAAATAAAATAATATTGGCATAATGTTTTAGCTGTGAAATGGTCAGAAAAAGTTTAAACTAGTATTTAAAATACTTCACAAGATAAATTACATTTAGGCATTTTGAGGCTCTTCATATTAATATTCCTTATTAAGCTGATATGAATAAAAATATTCAGATACAGAAACACTGAAAACCTGTTATTGCACTGCCCCCTGGTGGACAAAATACGAAAATGTAACATCTGAAATCCTGTAGAGTTATTACTTTGTTTATGTTATAGGGCAAATTTAGGCAACTATTAGGAAGAACAGTAGTTCTTAATATTTGACTTGAATATAGTTATTAAAAATATCTATTTAAAAAAAAAAGGCTATTGGTTCTTTCTGATAAAGCCAGACACTTTTTGTGTTCCACTCATGTTTATTTTTTTTTGTTTTGTTTTGTTTTAAGGCAAGAATTAAACTCAATGAAAGACTTCAAAAATTATTTAAGCTAACCAGTTTTTAAGAAATAGTTTTTGGTAAATTAAGTCTTTAATTATTTAGATTTTAGCTTCAAAATATATTGAATTAGTCATTATTCCATTATCAGAATGTATATTGCTTGAATGCATCATTTAGAAGGTTATTTTATTTGAAAATGCATTAAATTGGAAGGATGCTTACCGCCCACACCTGATATCCTTCAGATTTTAGTGACTGAGGTGTTTAAATTCATTGGAAGTGTTGGGATATGACCATGTCGGAGAAAATTTGGATAAAAATATAATTAACAACATCATTGCAATAATCAAGAATAATATTGCAGTCAGTTTTACTAATACTGTGCAGGCCTTATGTATATATTTCCTTTATCTAAACATCTGTATCTTTACTCATCTTGTGTTTTACTCTGCATATTAACTCACTCCTTTCCTCTCTGCAGTTGTTCTGGACTCTCAGGAGGCTACGGTCGTCTACCTGCCTTACCTCACCACCATCCAGACCATCATCGAACAGATTGCTGTGGCTGGCTTCAAAGCCTCTGTCAAATCCAAGCCCCGCCCCCTGCAGCTCTCCAACAGAGACATCGAACGTTTCATTGATTCTCAAAAAGCGACGGCTTCTTCTTCTCCGCCCGAGACATCCGACGACACAGAGATCTTCATAGACACGGCGTGCGCTAGGCTCAGGGTGAAAGGCATGCACTGTCGTTCTTGTGTGGTCAACATTCAGGACAACGTCTCCACGCTGCCTGGTGTTTCCTCCGTGGAGGTCTCTCTGGAGGAGGAGCAGGCCTCCATCTGCTACGACCCTCTGAAGGTCACATTGACTCAGCTGCAGCAGGCCATCGAAACTCTTCCTCCTGGAAACTTTAAGACCGAACCCCTGGACTTCTCCCACACTCTCAATCCCGTATCCACATCACCAGCGCTCACCATCTCAGCACTACAGCCCAGACCTGCTGCTTCACAGCCGTGTTTCACCCAGCCGCTGGTGTCTGCTGTTCATATTCACATTGAAGGCATGACCTGCAACTCCTGTGTGCAGTCTATCGAAGGAATGATCTCCCAGAGGAAGGGGGTGAGGTCGGCTCAGGTGTCTCTGACTGACCATCAGGGAGTCTTTGAGTATGACCCTCTTCTCACCACCCCAGAGGAGCTGAAGGAGGCCATAGAAGACATGGGCTTTGATGCATTTTTACCTGGTAAGAGTGTGCAGCATGTGGCTTTTTCTTCTTCTTGACTAATTTTCTGCTGCTGCTTTTTATTCACCTTGAACATTCTGACCATCGATGTATTATCAACATCGCATTCATCCTCATAACGGTTGCTGAGTAGATATTTTCTCTTTTTCTGATCATTCTGTGTAAACCTGAGAGGTCATGGTGAATGAAAATTCCACTAGATCGTCTCATAAATAATTTATCTTTTTTTTTTACCCCTAATGTTTTATATTTTGCTGACATTTCACTGACAGTGTTGGTCATGTACATGACTGACAAGCTAACCTGGATCTAATTGGAGTGTTTTGGGTTTTTTGTGTGTCTGAAGGTTATCCCGTTCTTAAAAGACCTTATTTTTATATACCGTTCATCTCCTGTAGAAAAACACTAAAAGAGTTTCAAAAGGCCTGAAGAACTATTGATGAAGATGCTGTAAAAAGAATTGCAAGAATGTCTGACTACATTGAAGCACAGCGTATAAAAAGGAGTGGTTTTGTTTGCACAGTGTGGTGATTTTTGTGAAGTTTGTTATTTATTCTTGGAAGTAATCTGTAAGCTCTTTATCTCAACAACAGAAACCAATTCTCTGCTGCCTGCATCAGATCCCATATTACCAAGGTCTCCACGTGTCCAGAAGAAGAACTTAGACAGCGAGCTCCACAACGAAACCCTGCTGGGATCCACTGGAGACATGCCCTCCAAATGCTACATCCAGATCGGAGGAATGACATGCGCCTCGTGTGTGTCAAACATCGAGCGCAACCTCAAAAACGAAGCTGGTGCGTAAAACGACGACGGGATTCGTCTGTGCGAACCTTCTTGTGATGAATGCTACAGAGGAAATTTCAAATGTCTTTTAGGGATCTACTCCGTTCTGGTGGCTCTCATGGCGAGTAAAGCAGAGGTCCGTTACAACCCTGAGGTCACAGATCCGCTGACGATAGCGGAGTGTGTGAAGGAGCTGGGCTTCACCGCCTCTGTGATGGAGAACTACGAAGGATCCGACGGAAACCTAGAGCTGGTGGTGAGTCGGTCACAAGCATCAGCTTTTTGTTTCCATGTTTGGGTTTTATGCAACATTTTCAGGCTGCAGTGTGATGCTCATGTGCTCATCTCTGTTTGGTTCTCCCACCGTCCACCAGGTCAGGGGGATGACGTGTGCCTCTTGTGTTCATAAAATCGAATCAACCCTCGTCAGAGAAAAGGGGATTATATATGCCTCCGTTGCCTTGGCGACCAACAAAGCACATGTGAAGTATGACGCAGAAGTGATTGGACCACGAGACATTATCAAGCTGATTGAGGTACAGATGTAGAAAATATTTCAATTGTTCTTGGATGTTCAGATTATACTAATAAAGCTTAATGATTGTGAAACAATGACTCCATTTGTTTTATCTACGTTTCACTCAACATTATCAATAGTAAACAATAGTTTGTTTGCAGAATATGGGATTTGAGGCATCTTTAGTGAAGAGGGACCGTACAGCCAGCCACCTGGACCACAGCAAAGAGATACAACAGTAAGCATCCTTTTTCTTTTCTTTGGTGGCTTCAGTTTTATAGCTACACTTTTTTTTCTTCTTCTCCAGTAAAATTTGTTCATAAAGTAAAATTCTTACGGGCTCAAACTAAGATGTTTTCACTCGTTCAGGTGGAGGAAGTCCTTCCTGGTGAGCTTGGTTTTCTGCGTGCCTGTGATGGGCATGATGATCTACATGATTTATATGGACCACAAGATGAAAGCTACGCACCATCACAACGCCACGATAGAGGACCGCAACCGTTACCACTCCACCATGTTCTTGGAGAAGCAGCTGCTCCCCGGCCTCTCCATCATGAACCTCCTGTCCTTTATGTTCTGTGTACCTGTACAGGTGAGTAACACCGATTTTAGATTTCCAGCTGCTTAATCTGGCAGATTAAATGTAGGGCAGTGAGTATTCTCTGTTTTTGTCTTTTTGTTAATGGCCAGTTTATTGGAGGTCGTTACTTCTACATCCAAGCCTACAAAGCATTGAAGCACAAGTCTGCCAACATGGACGTGCTCATCGTTCTGGCCACCACCATCGCGTTCAGCTACTCTCTGGTCATCCTAATCGTTGCCATGGTGGAGAAAGCAAAAGTCAACCCCATCACATTCTTCGACACGCCTCCCATGCTCTTTGTCTTCATCTCGCTGGGACGCTGGCTGGAACAGATTGCGAAGGTCTAGATCCCTTGTGATTGTTGATTGTTTGTTTGAAATTGGAGAAAACCTTTTAAATTCGACAGCTTTTTTTCTTTTGACATGAAAGTAAACATTTTTTTATGCGTCCCTTCCAGAGCAAAACCTCTGAGGCTTTGTCCAAGCTGATGTCGTTGCAAGCTACAGAAGCCACCGTGGTGAACCTCAGCAGTGATAACTGCATTCTCAGGTTCTTGTTGTTTTCTTCATCTATTTGTTTACATCTTTGGCCATTTATAGATTACAATCATATGTAAACACTGGAACAGACAAAATGCAGGTTTTTGATCAAATGAATATACTAACTTGAATAAAGGTCAGATTATTTGATTTTTGTTGTAGTGAGGAACAAGTGGATGTTGAGCTGGTGCAGAGAGGTGACGTGGTCAAAGTCGTCCCTGGAGGAAAGTTTCCGGTTGATGGGAGAGTCATTGACGGACATTCGATGGCAGACGAGTCTCTTATCACAGGTTGGTTGCATTTGTGTCTGTTTGGAGTTAAGAAAGGGCTTCATAATTCCTGAGTACAGTTAAAAGCAATCATCAGGAGGTGATTTTTTCAAACTTTTATCTGCATAAAATGTTGAAAATTTTTATTCCATGTCACTATATGTAGTGCACTACTTTATGTTGTTCTGTAATATAAAATTTCCACAAAATGTGTTAAAGTTTGTGGTTATAAAAAGTCAAAAAAAAAGTTAGAAAACAGAAACATGCACATATTCTTAACTTGTGCTGCATGTCAGATCAGTAGTTGCAATGTGATTGCAGGTGAGGCCATGCCGGTGACAAAAAAGCCCGGGAGCTCAGTGATCGCCGGCTCCATAAACCAGAACGGCTCTCTGCTGGTCAGTGCTACTCATGTCGGGATGGACACCACCCTGTCTCAGATAGTTAAACTGGTGGAGGAGGCTCAGACTTCAAAGGCGAGTTAAAATCTGCGCTAAATCTATAATATTTAGGAAAAACCTCCTGTAATTCTATGAATTATTTTAATGTTGTTTTGCAGGCTCCTATCCAGCAGTATGCAGATAAGATCAGTGGCTACTTTGTTCCCTTCATTGTTGTAATATCGGTGGTCACACTGATTGCCTGGATCATCATTGGATTTTTGGACTTTTCTCTGGTGGAGCATTTCTTTCCTGTGAGTTTATTGTTTATTCACCTTAGAGTGGCAGCTTCCTCGTTATGGCAGGAAAATGTTTCATTTTTATTTTCATAATTAAATGCAGAGAAGAGCCTTCCCACCATCTGTAATATATATATTTTTTTAACCAAGTACTTGTCCCTTCTTTCCACTACAGGGTTATGATCGAAGCATTTCCAGGACCGAGGCAGTGATACGGTTTGCCTTCCAGGCCTCCATAACAGTGCTGTGCATCGCCTGCCCCTGTTCTCTTGGCCTGGCAACCCCGACAGCTGTCATGGTGGGAACCGGGGTTGGAGCCCAAAATGGCATCCTGATAAAGGGAGGAGAGCCCCTGGAGATGGCTCATAAGGTGCGTTTGTAATTATTCTCTGACGGTAATCTATTTACAGATTTCCTACAGTGAGGAAAAGTCTCAAATTTCTTTCAAATACTTTCAATGATTGTATAAGTATAGAAAAAGAGATAAAAAGGACAGAGTTCAAATATTTGACTTTCCATTCATTCATTTTTTGTTTACAAATGTTTTAGTCTGAATAAAAGTTATCAAAAGATTTATTGTGAAGTCGTCTAAATGTCTCTGTCTTACTTTTTACCCACCTGGTTATTTCAGGTCCAGTCTGTCGTATTTGATAAGACCGGGACGATCACATACGGCGCTCCTAAGGTTGTCCAAGTCAAGATGGTGGTGGAAGGGAACAGGATGCCTCGCTCCCGCCTGCTGGCCATTGTGGGCACAGCGGAGAACAACAGTGAACACCCACTGGGAGCTGCTATTACCAAATACTGCAAGCAGGTTGGTTTTTTCTCTCAGATGTAATCCATCAGCCTACACTTCCCTTTGCTGAAATAGTTATAAAACACCAAATGTTTGTGTTTTCCTGTTTTGTGACGCAAAGGAGCTCGGCACCGAATCTCTCGGCACTTGCACCGACTTTCAGGCCGTGCCGGGCTGCGGCATCCGATGTCAGGTCAGCAACATGGAGTCTCTGCTAAAGCAGGCGGACAGCGACAGTGAGGACAACAACCAGCGCAGCAGCATCCTCGTCCAGATCAGTGACACTCGGACGCCGGCCAGCTCCCACCCGCTCACTATGGATCCACAGCCTCTAAGTATGCAGAGAAGCCAAATTGTAATGATTCATTTTTGAAGGCTGAGCTCAACAGAATTTGAATATTATTTCCTATAGGTTTGGTTCAGACAGCCGTCTATGTTGTCCTGATCGGCAACAGGGAATGGATGAGAAGAAACTGCCTTCAAGTCGGACCAGACATCGATGAAGCCATGATAGAACATGAGCGCAGAGGACGCACTGCTGTGCTGGTCGCTGTGGACAGTGAGTGATTGTCCAGCTAAAAATACACTCTCTTTAAAAAAACAAAACAGTAACTTGTAAAAATGTATTTTTGTTTGTAGACGAGCTGTGTGCAATGGTAGCCATAGCCGACACTGTGAAACCTGAGGCTGAGTTGGCTGTCCACACGCTGACAAACATGGGTCTGGAGGTGGTGCTGATGACCGGAGACAACAGTAAGACAGCGCGTGCTATCGCCGCCCAGGTAAGGAAGAAAGAAGAGCAGGAAAACATTCGTATCTCTTGAACTTTTCTCCATTTTCTCACATTACCACCAAAAACTTTAATGTACTTGAAGCATAATTATGAAAAGGAAAGAAAAGAATACGGGATGCGATTAGACTTGCAAGTGTCTCTGTCAGCCTTCCACATTTGGATCCTGAAATTTTTGGCCTTTTCTTTGGAGTCTAGCTCAAGCTGAGTCAAACTGAAAGGAGAAAAACTACCACTCTTCTTTAAAGACTGGATTTACGGAGTGCAACCCTCATAGTTATCCTGTCAGCTGTGGATCTCTGCAGCTCCTCGGGAATTATCCTGGGCCTCTTGACTGCTGCTTTGATTAATGCTCTCCTTGCTTGCTCTTTCTGTTTAGATGAATGACGGTGTCTTAGTTGGTTTATATTTAGTTTTGTTGCTGTAATTTGGCAAAATTTGAAAGAGTTAATGGGTATGAATACTTTGATTGCACCTCTTTATTTTTGTATTGTTCTTCTACTATTTCCCAAAAGGTGGGCATCAGGAAAGTGTTTGCCGAGGTGCTGCCCTCCCACAAGGTGGCCAAAGTGGAGCAGCTGCAGCAGGCTGGAAAGAGAGTTGCTATGGTGGGCGACGGGGTTAACGACTCGCCCGCTCTGGCAATGGCTGACGTCGGCATCGCCATAGGAACCGGGACAGATGTTGCCATCGAGGCAGCAGATGTGGTGTTGATCAGGGTAAAATTTAGAAAATGTCAAGTTGTTGAATCACATAGGAATACAAAACATTGTTGGCCAAGTTATTAAATGTTTTTAAATGTTCTCAAATTCAAGAACATCTTCACATTTTGAGCAGTGATTAATAAAACCTAAGTGAAGCTTTTTTTTATTATCTCAAGGGTTTTTCAACTTTTTGTAAAGAATGAACATTTATTGTTGACATTTTCAGTTTTAAACATCAGATCTTCTCTCTGCTTGCAGAATGACCTGCTGGATGTTGTCAGCAGCATCGACCTCTCCAAGAAGACGGTCAAGAGGATCAGGATCAACTTTGTCTTTGCTCTGATCTACAACCTGGTTGGCATTCCTATCGCTGCTGGTAGGCACTGTGAAAATATCCGAAAGGTTTATCTGGATTCCTGTTCGGAAAACAAAGTGTGAAAAATAATAGAAAGGTGTTTGACTTTCAAGACTCACACATTTCTTATTGGAACTGTCTGTCCACCCACAAAATGGTTTAAGAACCATTTCCTTATGAAAAAGAAATCTTTCTCAAACTTTTATTTATTTTATTTTACTTTTATTTTGACATTTAACTTTTATTTTGACTTGAAAATTGCATAATTTTCAATCTGAAAATAAAACAGGAACCCTGGTTTGTTTATTTTTCTATCGTGATGCATGTCACTTAAATAAATTTCAAGCCTGTCGGTACTAAGACTCTGTACTGTTTTTCCTCCAGGTGTGTTCCTACCCATTGGCCTGGTGCTGCAGCCGTGGATGGGTTCTGCTGCCATGGCGCTGTCTTCTGTGTCTGTGGTTTTGTCCTCCCTTCTGCTTAAATGGTAATGAGATATTTTTGGCTTGTGTTCTCCCGTTTGTTGTTTTGTTGTTGTTGCTTTTTTGTCCCTCACCGCTCTCTCTGTGTGTCGTCGCTCAGTTACACGAAGCCCAGCGTCGAGAAGCTGGAAGCCAAACTCGGCGGCAGCAGGCAGCAGGGCAGCCTGTCTGACGTCAGCGTTCACATCGGCATGGGCGAGCTGCGCCGTCCCTCCCCCAAACTCAGCCTGCTGGACCGCATCGTGAACTACAGCCGAGCCTCCATCAACTCGCTGCGCTCCGACAAGCACTCGCTCAACAGCTTGGTGCTGGTTGAGCCCGATAAACACTCGCTGCTGGTGGGGGGGCCGCTGTGCGAGGAGGAGATCTGCTGAGCGCATGCATCCCAGGCGGCCTGCTTAGACAGACATTGCAGTTATTAAAGGCTGAACTGCGCTGAGATCAAAAGGTTTCTTTGAAAACCGGCCCATCCGTACTTGAAGTTAGCTCATAAGACCTTTTGTTCTTCTTAGCTCAGCCAGCTGATCCCATATTCTCTTAGAGAGACCGTCTGTGGCGGGCCAGAAAGATGATCTTCCTTTGCCTTTACAATCTTCAAGATCGACCCAAAGACATGTAAACTTTGGTGCCCCTTGTTGTTGAGTGGACACTACAAAAGAGGAAAATTTGAACTCTGTTGTATGATTATTCTTCTATTTATATTATTATTTATCAACTTTTTGTCATTGTATCCTCTTATGTGAAGAATGAAGTTGTTGAATCCAAATGCCAAGTTTGATTTGTAATAATCACATGTGTAATGATAACTCTAACTAAGCAGCCTTGAAACAAGCAGAAAGTTGATTGTAGTGGAGTGAGCTGTAAACGTTACCCAAGTGCCAGCTGAAACGCTACCTTTGCAAAGTCCCAACACATTCCAAAGATAGCAACCTTCACCCGTTTTCTTGGACTTTAGGCCCACAATGTGTGAGCAAAGGTTACATGTTCATAGTCGGAAGGCTGAAGGATCTGGGATTTTGCACCTTTTCGTCAATGTGAAAGTGAATGTGTTTATACTCATTTATAACTGAGCAGAAGTTGTTACTCGAGTCACTTTGTGCTTGGATTGCTTCAGTTGCCTGCTGCAGACATGCCTGGCCTCACAAAGGCTAAACACTAAGTGTGTTCACGTCCTGCTTCTGGTTACAACTCATAAAATACAGTGTTACTGTTTTCTACGGACTTATGTAGTATCAATCTGTCACTTTGCTTTTATGATGGATTCATGTTAGCGCACTTGGATGAACGAATCAACGTTCGTCCTGCAGCATCAGTGGTTTCCAATCAAGTCAACCAAACAGGTGCTGGTAAATTCACTAAGTAGCTTGTTTTACTGAACCACGTTGTACAATCAAATGAGATTAGAAGGATCTAAATATTGCAGACCATAAAACTGTCACTGTTTGTTTTTACAGTATTTTATTTGCAGTTATCTGATAAAATCTGTAGAAAGTTGCTCAGCTATACTTTATTTTGTATTACTTTATTCCTTCCTAAGCTAAAAATCCACCAGGTTCATCCAGTAATGCTATTTTCTTCTGCAGACCACTCTTGAATTTATTTGTGGGTCCATTTATGCCAATCTGTTGTACTTGTGCAATCTTTTTGTGAAAATGTTCATAAAGTTTGAGGTTTGTTTGCAGTCTGCCCATTATCTTCTGAAAACTGTGCCTTGAATAAAACGCTTTTGTAACGCAGCCCTGTTGTGTAGCTCAGTAAAATAATCATAGAAAAGTTAAGCTATGAAAGTAATTTGAAATAGTTTAAATTTATGTTGTATAGATTCATTATACACAGTAAGAAGTTTATTTCAGTTAATTTTGACAAAAACAAAGCAAAATCTAGTTCTTCAGCATTTTAAAAATATTAAGACTAATAAAAACAGTTTTTTATGAAAGAGTAAATATACAGGATGTGTATAAACCTAGTGCTTGGTCTAGGTTTTTTTTCCCATCCACTGACTTTCCCTTATTAAGCAGGAATTACTGCTTGACCAACCAGCTTCTTATGATCATAATGTAACATTTCTGTAATTAACATCTTAACTGGTTTAATGAAAGATACATCTTTCAGGAAATAAATTTAATTTTCAGAAATAATTGTTAAAAGAAACAGAAATAAACGTTTCACTGAATGTAATGTGGAATTTTCTTCTTTTTTTTTTTAAGAATTTCTGAATTAAATCAACTTTTTCGGAATATTCCTGCATTTTTATTATATGCCTGAGACCGAAAGGTGGAGCCATCTGCTTAAAATGGACAAACGACACAAAACAGATTAAATTACCTTTATTTCACCCAGATACTGTTAACATCACATCACCCCATGTTACTGCAGAACAATCACGGTTTTTGTCACATGAAACAATAAATGACTTTTTACCCTCATGTCCATTTGAATCACTTTGGTTGTGATGCTTATTTTGGCTGAAACGTAAGGGTTAAACTTCCAAAACTTAAAAAGAGCCATCTGATGAAATGCAGCTTTAATCCACTTCAAATAAAGGAGAAGGTTGTTTTTAAAAAACAAAAGAAAGAAAAAACTAAAACAAAAAACTTTGTCTTTCACTAATCAAAGATGAACAAGTTTTAAAAATGTGCTGCATTTTGTTGCTTGTTTGTGCTTTTCTGAACCAACACATCTTTTAACATCTGGGACTACATTCAATTACCTTGAAGACAAAAATAACCATTTCAAATCAGCCAGGATCAGCTCCTAAAAACACCCACAGTCTAAAGTGAAGTTACTCACACCACAACTTACGAGAGGAGATCACAGAAAACATTAAAACACCATGAAGGGGAAGGGCTGCACAAGGATTGAATCGACGGTCATTTAGGAATATAAACATCTGGAGCACAATCTCACTGTATGCCTGGTCCTCAGAAATGTAGTTAAAGGTTTATTTTAAAGTCCATAAGTTGGATTTGTTTTGATAAATATTGCATGGAAGTTTTCTGGCGTCAAGTTAATCTTTTATTTTTCCCTTATCCCTGATTTTAATAATGCTTAACAATGGATGTTGTATAAGAATAGCTCACTGATGACAATGGTATTTTTTTGGGGGAAAAAAAGAGGTCAAACACCCGACAGTGCCCAAACACAGCTGTCAACTGAATACAGGAGAAAAAATAAATTACAAGATCTGATTGAGGTTTGAAGTCAGATATACTATGAGCTCAAGCAACTGTAGAGTTGGTGTTTTACCTGTTAGTCTGGACAAAAGACAAAACACTGAGCAGGAAACTGCTGAGTTTTCACATTCCTCAGACTCGGCAGGATAAAATGACGAGTTAAAATGTCCACGAAGTCTTGAAAAGAAATCTCAGATTTCATTACTCCTTCTCTCATGCATCTTTTCTCCAGTTTTATACCTGAAAGCAGTAGGTATAAACACCCAAATGCATGTGCAAAAAGTCACACTAGTTTTCAATCAGCTTCAATGTTTTTTATTGAGATTCTGATAGAGCAGCACTAAGTAGAACATAAATGTGAAGTGGAAGGAAAACGATGCTTGATGGCCTTGAACATTTTTAATGAACAAAACCCCCCAAAAACAGAGCCATGTGTTTCTATTTAGTCCTCTTTATTCCGATACCCTTGAATAAATTCTGAAGGAGTCACTTAATTACAAAATAAAGTTCCAATGTTTACCAACAGCATCCGAAAGATGCTTCTGTGAAAAAACAAAATCACAGCAGACAAGCCACGTTTTGGAGACGTTGAAATAAACATCTCCTAAATCCACCATCTGAAAATGAAAATAACATGGCACAACTTCAAAACGAGTCAGACCCGACTGTCCAGCTAAACTAACAGATCGAGCAGGGACAGCATTAATCACAGAAGAAATTTAATAGGCCAGTTTTTGGAGGAGTTGCAGATCACAACTGTCGTCAAGGCAACTGTTGCTAGTTCACTTCACTAATCTGGCCTTTAGGAAAAAAGAGGTAAGAAGAAAGACATAAGAAGTTCTCTGGTGCTTCTTCAATTACACTAAGTGAGACAGGAAACTAGCACCTCTCTCATAGTTGAAGCATAGTGGTGGCAGCATCATTCAGTGGGTAAGCCTTTCCTCAGCTGTGACAGGGAATCTGCTGCAAGTTGATGGGAAGGCGGACAGAGCTACAAGTCTAGAAAAAGCCTGGTGGATGATGTGTGACTGGGCCCTAAACATTCAGCCAGAGCGACAAAGAAACGATGTGAATCAAAGCCCATTCATGCGTCAGAATGGTCCAGTCAAAGTCCAGACCTGTAGCCAACTGAGAATCTATGGCAAGACTTGAAAACTGATGCTTGGAAATGTCTCGACCTAATCCGAGCGAGCTTGAGCTTTTCAGATTTTTATTTGCGAAAGAATTTTAAAAAGCATGCATCATTTCTTTTCTTCCACTTCTCAATTATGTGCTACTTGGAATGAAACACACAAACGTTTGTGAGAAGAAACGCTTATGTAACCATCTGCTCCTCTATGCAATTGTTTCGTATGGTTAAACGTCCCCAGATTTGCAAAAGTCCAACAGAAATTATGCAACTCTCAATGAATGTTAGGATGTGGCTGAGTAGAGCCAAAAGATCTTCTTCAGGATTTCCACATGAGCAGCGGTTTGTTCGTGTGTGTCTGGCAAGAGGAAGAAATAATATAATAAACATTAATTATTAAGACAGCAAATAGCACCATGTTGGCCCATCATTGGCAGCAACCGTCGCTACATCACATTTTTACAGGGCAGATCCCTTGAGAATCAGCTTAAGATACACGATTAGATGCCGAGAGGCTCGTTTTAACGTAATCCCTTTCCTAAAGGAACTCAGGTCAAGAGGTTGCAATTGTAGATAGATTTTTAAAATCATCAGTACCAATTTGGCAAAAACAAAGAGAAAAACTCTGTGTGTTTTGAACCAGTTACAATGTAAGTGGGTTAAAAACTGTCTGCCAACCGGAAATACAGCGATTCATGGGATCAAAAACGAGCAACGAGTCACCAAACTAAACACTGCACAGAAGAAATGTTCACTTCAAACAAGTTCACACAGGTCACAACAAACCTGCTGGGAGAAACATTAAAGGGGCAGTACTAAGTAAAGTCGGCATGTTTCTAGTGTCATTCCCTTCTCAACAACATACTTTTGAGTGTTGCCTTGATTCTTTCATGAATGTTTCAGAAATCCTTGAATCTCACAAACAGCGGTACAAAACTCTCAGAGTGACGTCTTTTCCACAAAGCTCCTCCAGCTGCAGTCTGCAAGCCAAGCTTCCGCATTACAAAGCACCCCTTCTCCACGACTCCCACACTCATCCCTTCAGACTAGCAGCAGCAGCAATTAGAAGACACCTGGTGGAACTGTGCATCTACTAAGCTCAACATAAGACCTACTTTTTCAGTGCAATTCTGGTAAGAAATGTTGTTAAAGGCTTAATGGAAAAATGTTGTAATGACTTCCTGAAGGCGGAGCAAGAGCAGGAGCTTCTTAAAGAGACACAGGCATTAAGTTGTAATGTCAAATTTCTTTAAAGTCATGTTGGATATAAACAGCATTTCTATAACAACTTAAGGTGACAGTTGCTTGATTATTCTTTGAAATGGCATAATACTGCCCCTTTAAATCATTTTGTCAAGCCCTGTGCAAGAATCTTTGTGCAAAAAAAAAAAAAAAATCACATTGATAAAAGCAAATATTTGGCCCTGATTTATTTATTTTTTAACAGAGACTGACTGTGACAGAGAGACCTAAGATCTGGATGTGAATGTTGGAAATAAGACAAGAAAACCTAACTTTGGCACACTGAATGAGGAGAGTAGTCAGAGCGGTAAGGGCCGAGTCTGCAGCTGACCTATTGCGGTGTTAGGATGCGCGCTCATAGCCCTTTGTTGAAGTAGACCCGCTCCACTCCTGGGTGGCTGGCCCGGATTTTCTCCTGCAGCTCTGGCTCCAAGCGGCTGACGGACATGGAGCTGGATCGGACGGGGAGGGAAGAGTTAACGTGGCTCAGATTGAGTTTTGTCGGCGGCGACTCTTATCGGAGCAGCGTTATAAACTCACTCACCTCTTCTGAGGGAACAATGCGCAGCACAAAGGAGTGGCAAACACCAGGCTGAACAAAAAAACAACAAAGACAATAAATGTGGTTGTGCTATCAGAGTGAGCTGTTGCACAAGTGTAACATATAGGGCACAAAAGATTTGCGCTTCCAGTCCTGATAAAAAGAAAGTATACCCTCTTTCAGTTTAAAAGATTTACAAATCAGGACTTATAGTGATGATTTGGTCCAAAACATTCAACTGATTCTACTAAAAATAAAACCAAAAATGAAAAACATTGTGTCAAAAAGTAAGAACGCCGTTACTGCTTCCACTGGATTTAAGAGGAAAAGTAGTTGCCATAATTCTACTGTGAGAAAGATTACTCTCAAGAGGGAAAACAGGTGCGAGTGTCCCCAGGAGTGGGCATCTTAGCACATTCTCCTTAGTTTCTTGTTTCATAGTTTCAACATGGCAACACAACTTACGATTTCAAAGCTGCATCTGAATGAACCGCAGGACTTCTGGACCAATGTCCTTTGAACAGCTATTTTTGTTATGATCAATATGTTTGACCATAAGATATGGTCAAACATATTGACCTGATGCTTAGATGAAAGCTCGATTATGTACTTAGTTATTGATACACAGGTTTTCCAGTTTTGTTGTGCATTTTTATGTCTTATACATAATGGCGCGCTTTCTTTTTCAATGGTTTGTTGTACTGCAGTGAGCGCTGCCAATGACCATCATCGTATCAGAAAAATGCTGGCCGTAGTTTTAACTTGAACCTCTGAAGAGATGTGCATATGAATAATGTTTCAAAAGAGGAAACAAAGCATTTTATCTAAACTCCTACTGAAGGTCTCAGTTTACTGCTTCAATCCTGGGATTATGGTGATCGAATGTCTCTGCTCTGAGAATTTAGGCTGATATTTGAGAGGACTCTCATGAGAGCTTATCAGGTGGGCCATCTCTGACCACTCACCAGAATCCCACCAGGCTGACTTGAATGGGTGCACTCATCCATGGAAACCTCTGAAAAGACAAGGCAGAAAAATGACCGAGGCACACAAAGGCAGCGGGGAACTCCCAGACAAGAGCGGTCTCAGCTCTTTTCATTCCTCTGTCGGGTCGAGGCGGAAAGGGGGCCAACTACAACCGACTGTTTAGCTTCATGGAAACGCCGCTTTTTGTCTTGAAGAGTGCAGCTCATGCTTACCTTCAGGAAAGCCTTCTTTTCCAGGTGATTCATTAAAAATGGAGGGATGGCTGGAAAGAGACCAATGAAGCATGACTTCGCAGAGCGTGCAACTCAAATCGCTAATATAAAATCTGACCAAACAGAGAGATTCATACCCATTCCTGGAGACGCCATGAGGATCCTGGAGACCACGACCTGAGAGATAGCCTGCTGAGCAGCTTTCGTTGACTCTCCTAACCTGTTGTCATTTTCGTCTGTTATGGGAATCCCATGTTGAAGTTCTCTGAACACAAATCAACCAATCAAGCTTCGTTTATGCAGCACCTTTCATTAAATGTTGTGATAGAAAATGATTCTCAAGTTGATTAGATTTTCTAGACACTTTGATTTCATATCTGTCTGGTCAGAATTAAATCTGACCAAACACGCACAGTGAGGAGGATGGCAAAGAAGCCAGTAAAATTATCTTAATCTTAGAGGTTTCAAACAAAACGTAGTATTTTGTGGCCTGTAGAGCCATAATATCTGGCTCTATCTGTAGTCATATTCAGTAAATTGGAGTATTACTGAAAATTCACTAATTTAATTCACTAAGTTGAACACTGCATACAGATGAATACCACAGAGACTGAGGCTTCCAGGCATTAATTTCTGTTATTTGAAGTGATTTTCAGCTTCCAGCTCGTGAAAACATGATATGTAAGATTAGAAAGCTACATCAGACCAATAAAAACATCTTACTTCAGAAATTAAAGCTTCTGTTATACCTGCTGAAACATTATTATTTTCAAAAGCTACTTTAAATTTTCAAAAGCCTTATCAGTCTAAAGTTTCAGATGTTATTGATTCTATTGCCCCAATTAAAGTAAAGGTTGTGTCTGGTTGGAGGAAATCTCCATGGAGAAATGCACAAACAGTTAGATCTGCAAGACAACTCTGCCGTAGGGCAGAACGAAAATGGCGTAAAACTCAACTTCACGTTCATTGTGACATCTATAAAGAAAGACTACGTTACTATCACCTAACACTAAAACATGCGAGGGAGGCTTTCTTTGCAGATGTTATAAACAAAAACATTAACAATGCTCGAGCTTTATTTGCAACAGTTGACAGGCTCACAAATCCTCCTATGACGTTACCACCTGAATTTCAATCGAATGCCGCCTGTAACAA
The DNA here is from genome assembly GCA_903066815.1 of Brachyrhaphis roseni. Lineage (NCBI taxonomy): Eukaryota > Metazoa > Chordata > Actinopteri > Cyprinodontiformes > Poeciliidae > Brachyrhaphis > Brachyrhaphis roseni. Next base: position 132,603 of record CAEFZY010062615.1, read on the forward strand.
GTTTTCTAACTTCTTTTCAGAGAAAATTCAAAAAATCAGAGGATTAATCTACACATCAATTATAAAGCCAGTACCAATGCTGAACCCAAATAAAACAAATACAGGAAAAATGAACCAATTTCAACTACTTAATTATAAAACCTTAGAAGAAATTATAAGTCAACTAAGCTCAAGCTCCTGCTGTCTGGACGTCCTACCTACACATTTCTTTAAGAAAGTCCTACCTGTTATTGCTACTGATCTGATCCAAATAGTTAACTCATCGCTCTCATCAGGCAT